>PVJI01019478.1:0-30954 GCA_004026765.1 Micronycteris hirsuta | reverse complement strand
ATCATGGTCCCAAACATAGAGAACATATAATATATATGTACAACGATTAAAACTGTGTATGAATTTGAAAGATGTCCTGCAATAGTTGCTTTTTGAAGAAATTACCAATAATTTTTACTCTGTGTACATGCTATAAAATGGCTCTCACACAATCATTAAAAAAGGCTCCTTGTTTCATAAAGAATATAGATTACACCAGTGGTTTTCCAAATGTGGTCCAAGGCATATCATCCCACTTACAGGAATGCACGAGGTCCAGCCTTGTCTACCTAAACATCTGTGTGAGACTGTATTTTTTTCATATGCTTCAATCAAAACAACATATTGCAACAGACTGAATGAAGAAGTAGATCTGAGAGTTCAGCTGTCTTCTATTAGAACACATATTAAAGAGATTTGTTAAAATATAAAACACTAACACTCTTCTTATAAATTTTTTTAAAAATATAGATTTTTAAATATAAGTTGTGTTAACATGTAATGTTTTCATTGCTATTTTTAAATGAATTAATAAATATTTAAAAAATTATCAGTTTTAATTTTTAGTATGATAGATAAACAAAAGTTTTGAGGGTCTCCAGTACTTTTCTAGAGTGTAAAGAGCTTCTGAGTCCAAAAAGTTTAAGTAACCATTGTATTATATTATTTCACTGGTATAATCTTCTTTTTGGTAAATACATAAGCACATAGCAGATATTAGGCATGATTTTCTGGGGTTACTCTCACCTTAAGCAAGAGCTCTTAAGTTTTATATTGTCTAACTGAACAAACTTGAAAATAAAACATATTGGTTTGTTTTCATTTTGCCAGTACTTACTTATCATACGAATCCATTGCTATCACCCATTTGCACAAACCTTCAGCTGCTGTGGATGCATTTCTAATCTTTTCTGGGACAAAATCTGGATTTGGAATATAGTTTTTTCTTATGATGTTCATGTAAGCTGGAGGAATATTGTCTTTGTCATATTCATGAAGTGACTGCAAAAATCGAATATCACCAAGAAGCCTCTTGGCTGGACCCCAGAAATCCTCCATTTTTTTCCCTGAACCTGTAGGGTCAGGGATCTTGTCAGCTTTGATGCCTTTCAGGATGCATATGGCTTCCATTACAAGCTTGACTCCGGCAGGAGGACTCTTCATGGACTTCACCACTGTAATATCCTTGAAATAAAACATGCCAATTATGAAAAACTAGAGTTTGTTTATGCATTACTTGTAATTGGGTCCTGTTTTCAAACTAAGCCGTAAGGTATAGAATCTCATTGTTCATTGGGTGGAAATGGTGACGATGAAGAAGCACTGTCAAGATGCATTGAGAAGTTCGTCTCTCCAAAAAGTTAAAAACTAAAAATAATAATGGGAAGATACCTTATGTAAGATTACTTATGACATGAAGTGCACTTCAAAAACACATAAAAGAGAGATTTGGCTGTTACAAAATAAAGAGTTTTATAGTTTGTTAATATAAAAGATGGAAATGTTAGAAAAGTACAAAGAAATGATAAATATGAAGATTTATAATCCCATTATATATAGTTAGCTACTGTAAACATTTTTGTTTGCCTTCTTCTAGATCTTTTTCTATATATATGTAATATATGCTACAAACCAATGTACATGAACATTTTAACCAATAATCATAGTATAAATAACATACATGCTGTTTTTAAACCTATTGCAATAACAATACACAGTGAACATCCTTTCATGCTAGTGAACATTTACATCATCACTTTTAATGGCTGCACCTTTCGACATACAGACCCAAAACACAATTCTAATACCCTATCTATGCTTTTTTCTCTCTTTTTTTTTTTTAAAGTGATTTTTTTTTTAAAGATTTTATTTTTATTTATTTTTAGAGAGAGAGGGGAAGAGAGGGAGAGAAACAGCAACGTATGGTTGCCTCTCACATGGCCCTCACGGGGACCTGGCCCACAACCCAGGCATGTGCCCTGACTGGGAATTGAACCGGGACCCTCTGGTTCCCAGCCCGCGCTCAATCCACTGAGCTACACCAGCCAGGGCTTTTTTCTCTTTTTTTTTAACTATTATAATTACCTTATTGAATTAAAGACTTTATGTCCTTTATTTTAAAGCTTTTAACACATATTGACAAACTGCTCTCCAGAAAAATAAGAGTGTCTGTTTTACTACATACGTCCTTATCAACACCAGTAGGTATTCTACTGGCTAAAGATATCTTATTTTAGCCCTGGCTGGTGTGGCTCAGTGGTCGAGTGTCAGCCTGCGAATAAAAGGGTTGCTGGTTTGATTCCCAGTCTAGGGCACATGCCTGGGTTGCAGGCCAGGTCCCCAATAGGGGGCGCTCGAGAGGCAACCACACATTGATGTTTTTCTCCTTCTTTCTCCCTCCCTTCCCCTCTCTAAAAGATAAATAAATATAATCTTTTTAAAAAAGGAAATCTTATTTTAATCTGTGCTTCTTTAAATACAAGTGAGGTAAGATATAATTTCATATGTTTATTGACTATTTGTATTTCCTCTTTTGTGAATTATTTCCTTATATCATTTTACTATCTGATCTCAGAGCTACTTTTTTCTTATTTATTTGCAAGAGCTATTTACACAGAGAATGTTAATCTTTTGTTTGCCATATAATTCAAATATTTTCCCCCATGTTTCTAAACTTCTATCCATAGGGTTTATATCAAACAAAATGTGTCAGTTTTTAGGTACTAAAATTTGTAACTTTTAGAAAAACTTTACTAATTATTAAAAATACAAAAGAATATCCAGGCCCTATATATTACAAACAATATTGCTTAGCTTTTTTCTGATTTCTCTCATACCTAAGAAATACTAGATCCTAGTCCATTTAGAGATTACAAATACGACTTACATTTCTAATATTTTATAGTAATGTAACTATTTATATTTAAATTTCCATCCATCTGAAATACATTTCATAGTAAGGTATAAAGAAAGACTCTGACCCTCTCTCCCTTACTCCGCCCAACAGTTTAGTCAAGATTCTCCACTGTATTTATTTTTTAAAATTCATCTTTATCTTTTGTAATTGAAATGTTTCCTTTTCATATTTTAATTTCTAATACTTAATACATTTAATCATATCTAAGACATAAAATATTACATAAGCCATATTACTATTTTACATATCACCCACACAAAAAAAGAACCCACTGGCAAATACTGACACAATACAGCTGCCGGCCCTCCATATCCATGGGTTCCACACCCACAGAATCAACCAATCATGGACTGTATTTCCTATAGCTATAATATTAGCTATTTATATAGAATTTACATTGTATTTGGTACTTAAGTAATCTACAGATGTTTTAAAGCATATGGGAGGATGTGCATGGGTTATATGCAAATACTATGCCACTTTATATAAGGAACTTGAGCATTCTAGATTTTGGTATTGGAAGGGGGTCCTGGAACCAGGGCCCCATAGATACTGAGGCACAACTGTACTTGGTCACATCTATTGCAAGGTGTATCCCAATTACAAAATTGCCTAAATATGAGAAAGGTGCACCTTAGAATCAAAATATACATTCAAGTCTTATGCCCATCAATTACTGTAGTTGTTTTGCAAAGTTCTTGAAGTAACAGCTGTCTTACGGTAGGCTGTAATATTTTGAAAGCTTTCTACTTTTTCAAAATTGTCTTAGTCACGCACATGTATTTCTTTTATTTTTTTTAGGTGAATGAAGGAATCTTTTGCCAATTTGAAAATTATTTTAATTGCATTAATGGTGGAGACTAATTTGGAGAAACAGAACAGGTCACAGCACACAACGGGAAGTACGTCCTTGAGCTCTGATGACATGTTCCCTAGCCAGCGGGTGGCCGCCTTACCTGTGCAGTGAGAGTATCAAGGGCGGCGAGTGCTGACTCTAATATGGGCAAGGCCCCGGCCAGGTCAGCGTCACATTCGTCTTTGATGGCTTTCGCAGCCATAGCTTGTTCATTGGCTACCGTCTCATCAGCTTTCACTATTTTTTCAGTTTTGGCAACTTCCACGGATTCCTTCTCAATGATTACCATCATCTCATCCACCTCTTTGCTGGCAACTCTTAACTGAGGTTGGAGAGCCTCCAACTCACTCTGCATTGTGGCTACTTGAGATGCAGCAGAATCCAGTTTATCCAAACCCACTTCGTACCTCTTTTTCATTTTCATGACTTCACTGAAAGCAAGTAGATAACACAATGTTAGTCGTCAGGCTCTGAGTCCTGTTATAAGGAAGACTAGTAAGTGTTCTTGAGCTTCTCAGGGTTTTTTTCAAGGCGTAACTAAAGAAGTGATCTGAAAAATCTCTACGTACATTAACAACTTGTTTTACCTGTCAAAAAATAATAACTCTAGAAAATTGAATTATGTGCAGTTAAGAACAAATAGTATGTTCTGCTCGTTTTTTCTATTTTCAGTAGCTAGCACAATGTCTACGCACACAATGGAAATTAAAAAAACATTAAGTGTAAGGAAAGAAGCCTCCTTTATCAAATTAATGTTATGCTTCTAAAATTAGTCAACTTGGGAGGTTTATTCCAATACATTATTGTTCCTTAAAACCTTCTTATAGTCATTTCTTTCAAACAGACTTCAGTGCTCAAAACATATTATTATGAATGTTGCCAAAGGTGGCAAACCATTTTCAAGATGTAGTCAATACCTTGAAATAGGAACTTTTTATTAAGGCAAAAGTGACAAATAGGGTAGATAATGAAACTCCACACTTTCTTCCTGGTGCAAAAAAACCCCCACAATTTATAAGTGAGAGCACACCATATTTTTGTCACATGTTTATTTTGTCTGAGTTAGCAAACTTTTTGACAGTGATGGGAACTGAGGATACTGGATTCATGCTACTAGAAAATCAAGTTCAATTTCAGCTGAAACCTAGTGGAGCAGACACAGGAAATGGCTCACTTCTGTCAGCATGAAGCAGTGTCTGCGTTTTTGTTCATCCCACGTGATGCTTTGCTAGCTAAACCACTGGCTTCCTGGCAGATGACCTAACGCGCTCCTAGATCACAGTACAACCTGGCTACAAACAGATCTGAAGGCTTTAGCAAAACTACAGGGTGGAAATTCTAGTGGCGGTAAAGAAGAATTAAAAGCAAGGAAAATCTGAAAATCAAATAAGAATATATAAAAAACGCCTAGGAAACTGTTACTTTCAACCTTCCTATAAGTTTGTATGTCATTTTTATAATCTTTCTTCCAGTTAGGGCAGCCTTAAATTTGTGAGCATACAATCAAACAAAGCCATAGTGATGTCCAAAATTTAATCAGAATCTCCAAGAGTTTTTGACACTTTTGGATGGGAAAATATGAACCCCCCCCAAAAAAAGCAAGATTCCATTAAGTTAAAGATCATAAGATCAACACAGAAAGAAAATTATCTTGAGAGCTAAAGAAATAATAAAATTCAGCCAAATCATGTAGCAGCAGCCTTGGATGGGAGTTGCAGATTTCACTAGGCAGATGGAAAAAATACTTTTGGTATAATTCAAATACGAGGGTGTGGACCAGTGTGAATAGGAAAAGCTATGACACCTTAGCTGTGGAAGACATTGCTATAGTCGCCATAAACCTTCATAGATGGAAGAAGAAAGTGTCCTACTGGATCCCGGTAGCATTTGGCCAATATGAGAAAAGGGGCTTCAAAATCCCTAAGATCATGAATTAACCATAGAAACATTTAAAATTCACTAGAAATACATGTAAAAATCAAAATCATAACATTAATGTTTTTATGTCAAGGAATCTGTGCACATTTGGTGTTTTAAGTATTTTTTTACATATTATTTAAAAGTTTGGTCTGTTAGCTTAACAGACTAGCATTGTAGTTCCAACATAAATCCCATAATGGAATATTATTCAGCCACGAGAAAGGAGGATATCCTGACATTAATGACAGCATGGATGGATCTGGGCACAGTATGAATAAATCAGAGAAAGACAAGTTCCGTATGATACCACATATGTGGGGTCTAAACAAAGTCAAAACTATAAAAAACAGAGTATGAGGATGGTTACCGGGGATGGGGTAAGGGGAGTAATGGTGATGGTGTTTATGGGTACGAGGTGGTAACAAACAGTAAAAAAGCCCTAGAGCTCTAATGCACAGCACAATGACTATGCTAATAATATAGTACTATAATTATGTAATGTGATAAATATTGCTACAATGGCAATCACATTACAATATTAAATGTATCAAAGTAACAAGTTTAACCTTACATAATGTCACATGTCCAATCTATTCATTAAAAGAGGTATTGCAATATAAATTATGTAATTGAGCAGTAGGGTTACATTTGTATTTTTAAGTAAAAATCTCAATAACTTTATAGATAATATTCAAACATTTAAAAGAACTTAAGGCTCAACATGTGTATACATTTAATTTACTAGATTTATTAATAATTTAATTAGGAAAGTTTGATTCATTAAATCAGATCTTAAAAGAAAAATAAAAATATATTAAAAATAATAAATACAATATAAAATATGTTTAAATAAGTTTTTGAATATGAACAAAAGTTAGTTGAAGGCCCCTTAAAGATGATCACTAAAATTTTTTTAAGTAATTCTATTTTACTGATTATGCTATTACAATTGTCCCAATTTTTCCTCCTTTGCCCTCCTCCACCCAGCACCCCCCACTCCCTCAGACCATCTCCCCACCATTTTTCATGTCCAGGGGTCATGCATATAAGATCTTTGGCTACTCCATTTCCTATACTGTACTTTATATCCCCATGGCTATTCTGTAACTACCTATTTGTACTTCTTAATCTCCTCACCTCTTCATCCACTCCCCCTCACCCCCTCCCATCTGGAAACCATCAAAATGCTCTCTGTATCCATGATCCTGTCGCTGTTCTTCTTGTTTGATTAGTTGCTTTTAAGATTCAGTTGTTCATAGATATGTATTGCCATCTTATTGTTCATAGTTTTGATCTTTTTCTTAAGTAAGTCCCTTTCACATTTCATGTAATAATGGTTTGGTGATGATGAACTCGGAAGCTCTTTACCTGCCCTACAATTCTAAATGATATCTTTGCTGGGTAAAGCAATCTTGGCTGTAGGTCCCTGCTTTTCATGACTTTGAATATTTCTTGCCAATCCCTTCTAGCCTGTGAAGTTTCTTTTGAGAAATCAGCCACAGTCTCACGGGAACTCCCCTGCAGGTAACTAACTGCTTTTCTCTCGCTGCTTTTAAGATTCTCTCCTTAAGCTTTGGCATTTTAATTATGATGCGTCTTAGGCCCCTGCATCCATCTTGTTTGGGACTCTGTGCTTCCTGGACTTTCATGTCTATTTCCTTCACCAAATTAAGGATGTTTTCTTTCTTTACTTTTTCAAATAGATTTCCAATTTCTTGCTCTTTCTCTTTTCCTTCTGGCACCCTCCTGATACGAATGTAGGACCTCTTAAAGTTTTGCCAGAGGCTGCTTATACTATCCTCATTTTTTGGGATTCTTTTTCTTCTTGTTCTGATTGGTTGTTTTGCCTCCTTATGTTCCAAGTCATTGATTTGACTCTTGGCTTCATCCACTCTAGTGTTTGTTGTTTCCCTGTAAATTGTTCTTTATTTCAACTAGTGTATCTTCCATTTCTGAATGGATCTTTTTTATGCTGTTGAGGTCCTGACTAAGTTCCTTGAGCATCCTTATAAACAGTGTTTTGAACTCTGCATCTGATAGATTGCTTATCTCCATTTCATTTAGCTCTTTTTCTAGAGTTTTGACCTGTTCTTTCATTTGGGCCATGTTTCTTAGTCTCATCGTTTTGACAGCCTCCCTGTTTCTATGTGTTAGGCAGAGCTTCTTTGACTCCGTGTCTTGGTAGTGTGGCCTAATGTAGTAGATGCCCCGTAGGGTCCAGTGGCACAGCCTCCCCTATCACTCAAGCTGGGTCCTCAAGGTGTGCCTTTCGTGTGGGCCAAGTACAACCTTCTCCTGTAGGTGAGCCTTGGTTGCTGTTGGTAGATCAATGGGAGAGATTTACCCATGTCAGTCGCCTACATGGATTGGCTGTGACTACTTACCACCAACCTCTGCCCTCCAGGGAGGATCAGCAGTGCAGGGGTAGAGTGGTGGTGCTCTGACTTGGTCCACTGGGTACAACGTCCCTGGGATTTCCCAGGCTGTGCTGGCCAAGGTCAGGCCCCACCTCTGCGTTGCCTGGGGCCACCCTGTCTGAGCTGTAAAGCAATCTGAGATGGCTGCTACTTGTGCTGGGCTTGGAGATTCCCAGGCAAAGCCAAGCTGTGAATCTAGGTTGGCTGCTGCTAGTGCCAGCTGTTGCTTATTTGAGAGGAATTAGGAAGCTGTACAGTATTAGCCAAGACCAGTCATTAATATGGGAAAGCATCTAGTTTGGGCCCATAACTTGGGTGGGGTGTAGTCTCTGGGGATCTCCAAGGTAGGTTAAACAGTGTTAGTCAGGTTGATGGAGTCTCAGAAATGGCACCAGCCTGCCACCTCTGTGGCTCTGTGGCAGGTGGGTTTAGAAAAGGGATAGTGTGGCCTCTTCTCACTTCAAGTTCCTTCCTGTATGAAGGAAGGAACTTGAAGCCACACTTCAGTTCCTTCCTGTATGCCATTGGTGCTTCTCAAGCTGCTACCCCGGTGCTGGAACTCAGAGACAGTGAGTCTGAATTGGTGAGTGCATGTTTCAGTTCTTTGAGAGGAACTGCTTGGGGCTCTGGAAGTTTCTTCCACCAACTGAATCCCCACTGGTTTTTGCACCCAGAAGTTGCGGGGACTTATATTCCTGGCACTGGAAGCCTGGGCTGGGGTGTGTGATGTGGGGCTGGGACTCCTCACTCCTGATGTAACCCTCCTGAGTTTTTCCCCACCACACGTGGTTGTGAAACCAGCCCGTTCCACATCTGTACCCCTCTTACCAGTCTGGATGGATGTGGTTTCTTTAACTCTGTAGTTGTCAGAATTCCATTCAACTCAATTTCCGATGGTTCTGAGTGACGGCTGTTTTACATTTTAGCTGTAATGTTGATGTGGTTGTGCAAAGAAGCGCGCCAGATTTGCCTACGCTGCCATTTTGGCTGGAAGAATCTGATCGTTTTCCCTGGCAGCTGCCCATCCATCGGGATCCCAGCCCGTGCGGCCGAGAAAACCCGCAGGACTAAATTCCTGATCACTAAAATTTCTAAACTGCTAACTCTCTAGCTTAATTTAAGGTTTTTACATTTTAATATGCATATTGAGTATTAATATTTAGAACCAAATAAATTTTTTGAAAAAACTTTTCTGCATCTAAAAATCATCCTAAATAACATTAGAAAGTTCACACTGATACATTCTATAGTACATGAGTTTATTGATATTTGTACTGAAATTTTCAAATGAGAGTTTATTGGAAGAAGAAAAGCTGACTAGGCATATCAAGTGGCTGTCTCTGGGTTTCAGCTGTTTACTTTGTAAAGAGAAGGTTTATCTATAATCAAAGTAAAATTACTCTCTAGTGGCATTTACTCAACATCATTGTCAAGTATCTTGCAGGCTTACCACAGCTTTGAGTGGCCATACCTTCATTCCTTCAACAAACATGTTTCTGTATATATGGTATGTTAGGCAAAGCACTATATAAAAGAGTAAGACCCACTCTCTACCGTAAAAAAAAAAATGTTTGTGGATGCAAGAACTTGGGGGAAGTTCTTGCATTGATAGGGCAAATGTTTGTGTAAGTTTCTTAAGGGCTTAACAAAACTCACTTTATATGTATGAAATAAATCTCTATTACATCACAGCTATACCATTTTGAATATACAAATACTTTAAAACTGTAGCATACTTAAAAATATAAAAAATTCATTTTTACCTTCTTTTCTTTTGCAGCAACAGTTTGAAGGTGGAGATTAATTCAAGGTAAGAGGTCGGAGTCACATAATTGTATCTTTGTAGTTCAACATAGAAGGATGTTGATAAATCTATAGTAGACGTGTGGAAGCTTTTACACATGTCAATACAGCCGTCTCGTATTTCCTCTGACATTTCGATTTCTTCCAAAAAGCGTGAGGCAACTGCCTGTAGTGCATCTTCAGGCCACGACTAAATTTAATTACAAATGCTTTAGCACTTGATCAAAGTTACTAATATGAATCTGTTACCACTGTAGTCCCTTACAATTATGGGTGTTAGGAATGGAAGGGAAAGCATGAGGGATGGTTTGGGAGAAACACTTTCATGAGGTACTTCCCCCAAGTTCTTGCATCGATAGGGCAGGCCGCTGGTACCTAGTGCATGTAATATTAACTGTGTGGTTTGTTCAGGGCTTAGAGAAATTGTTCATAACTATTGCAGGAGCAAGAAAGAGAAGTGGACCTAACTTACGGACTGTCTCTTTCTGTGTGCACTTTACTGAAATTATCTCATTTAATTGTCTCAATAATTCTCTGAGGTAAATGTTATCTTTTCTCCCAAACACCAGAACCACATAAAACTACCTCCTTCATTTCTCTTACAGGCATCTCAAACTCACCAAGTCCAAAACATGGTTCCTATCCTTCCCAAAATAGCTGCAATCTTCTCTAACTTAGTAAATATCACCTTATCCACCCAGTTGCTCAAGCCAAGATTCAGGAATCATCCTTGGTCTCTCTCTCCTTCCTTAACCCTGCATCAATCCCATAAGCAAGTTCTATAGGCACCACACCTAAAATAGCTTCCAAACCCATTTCCTTCTTTCTTTTTCTACATCCCAGTTCAAACCTCTGTTATCATTTGCCTAGAATATTCCAATAGAGTCCCGTTTGTGTGCTCTATACAGCTGACAGAATGATGTTTTGAAAATATAAATTGGGTCATGTTGATACAAAGAGATCTGATCAGATCACTAGGAAGGAGTAGGGAGGGGCCGTAGGAGGAGGTTGCCCAAGGCAATGGTAAACAATCTAGGACGGGACTGGCTGAAAAGCTGAACATCTCCAGAGCGCATGGAATTATGGGGGAGAAAATTCAAAATAAAAGAAGCGCTCTCTGGCTCTCAGGGTGGGAGGGGGTTTGGCTGCTGACTCTTGGGCTCTCTTCTTCCTTGAGGATGCCTGGATAATTATGCTGCTTCTGCTTGCGTTTCTCAATGGGCAGTATTTTGGATGGGAAGGAACTCCAGGTACAGCTTAGGATCAGACTGGCCTGGCAGAGGGTGGCAGGAATGTTCTTTGGGTATTCTAGAGGTAATAGGCTCTGGGGCAGAAGGCTGCTATGCTTTCAAAATTGTGTAACTTTTGTATCTTATGTTGTTTTAGTTTGTAAACTAACCCTACAGAAATAAGATAACACTAACAGGGGGAATGCTAGAACTCCAGTGTTTAAGAGTTTAGGCTTAATAGATAGGTTTAAATGATTAAAGCTGTAACTAAAGAGTTAACGCCTTCAGCCTTAAATGATTGGCTTAAGTGATTAATTTATGTGGAAAGCTGCTATTCCAAAATTGTGAAGCTTGTGAATAAAGACTTCTTTCCTTTATCGCCAATCCTTTGCCTCTGGAATTTTAACTCCAACCTTTTAATGTCTCTGCACCACACATTAAATATGTTGTGACACATAATCGCAAAAAAATCTCATAATGTTTTAAGTAAATTTACGATTTTGTGTTGGGCTGCATTCATAGCCACCCTGGGCTGCATGCAGCCCATGGGCTGTGGGTGGGACGGCCCTGGAAGGGTGGCAGCGGGCAATAGGACCACAATTGCTGTTTGGTAACAATGTCACATTCCCCAACTTTCAATTCTTTGAAAACTTCCCAGCATACTAAAATAAAATCCAAATCCAAATCCAAACTGTGAATCCCTACCTGCTCTGGTCCTTCCCACTGTTCTGACCTCAACTCTACTACCACCTCCTCGATTAGCTACTCTGCTCTCCTAACTCTCCTTTTCCCTTGCCCGCTCATTCCATCTACGTAGCCCCTTGTCTTCAATAGTTTATTCTCTCTGCCCAGGTCCTCTCAGTATGGGCACTCTGTCTTTTCTGTTTCTTCTTTTACTCCCTACAGGCTACTCTGTATGATGTAATTATTATTTGCTAATTTGTCTGTAGAGCGTAAGGTCGAGGAGAGCAGAAGCCTTGTCAATTTCATTTTCCTCTTTATCTCCAGCTCTTAGACCCTCTTAGACTATAAAGCGAGGGTCCAATAAATATGTTTTGCATGAAATAATTAATCTTAGCAGGAAATGGAGCAACAGAGGGGTCATGTAAATTCCCCAAGGTCAAAAATGCTTATGTGAACTCACAGGATGTCTAGTACAGCCCACAAATTTCCTCCCCCACACCCTTGTCCACTCTGTGCTTCCTGATACTCAGATTCACTACAGAAAGCGTCACTCTGGCTTTCTTCCTGCTGACTTCCTGATGGGTTTAGCTCATGGAAAGAGATTGGAGGGTGGAAGAAGAAAGAGGTAGGAGTATTCATACCTCTGTTCCTTGCTAACAGGAACTGAGTTCTAGGTTTTGGGTTCCCATACCCGTCAGGCAGTCTTCCACAGCTTCATACTCCAGTAACTCTCCTTCCTGTGCCCTTCTATATCCAGCTGTAGTAACCACTTCCTGCTATGTTCTACCACAGCTTGATGACTCCACCATCCCCACTCATTTCCTTTAACCCTGGCTACACCTCCATGAAGTGTCCCTTCATTTAGCTTTCCTCAGTGACACCTTCCAGTGTGCTGTCTTTCCTGTCAGGACTCTGACTGAGACACAAATTTATCCTAAAATGTTCTATGATATATTGAGGTAAATGACTGTAAAAACTAGTAATAAAATATTTTTCTATTATGATGATTTCTTGTATTATAATTTCATGAAATAATACATTATTAATGACCGCAAAATTCTTCTAAAACTAGACTTTCCTGAGGGAGTCTTTACAACATGTCATGATGATAAGGAAACCCAATACTTGTAGAAGTCTATAAAAAATGTTACATGGCAATACCTGAAACCAATCAAGGGTACAGCAGTTAACGAGAGAGGGGAACTTCCTAAGACGAACACGAAACGCATCTCCAATGGGACTCATGGCAAGGACAACATGCAGTTGGTTACGGCAACGTTCAATAAACATGTTGAAAAGAGCTATAGGGCTTCCATCTGTTTGTTTGGTTTTATCCCGTTGGCGATCTAATTGACGCATCTTATCGCATATCTCTTGCTTTTCATCTAATGCAAAGAGATTTGGAACTTCCCCAGCATTGAGCAGATTGTTGACATCTTCTAAAAATGACTCCTTTTTAATCTGAGTATCTGTAAACAGGAAGACACCGTTCATTTCACCTTCAGCACTTTTCCTTAAGATCACTTTTAAATCTTCATGCCACTCAGCGTTACCATAGCCCTTAGAGATTTCAACCTGGAAAACTGAATAATCAGCCATGTAGGCAGCTAGTCTGGTGACAGACTGTCTTCCGCTCCCACCAACACCAACCAGAAGAGCGTGGCTACGAGGCTGCTTCAGGATCCTGGAAATCCGGCTGATGTGTTCCATGGCAAATCGGAATAGGACAAGGTTCATCGTTTTTTTGCTCATATTGTTATATTCATCAAGGTGAGCTTCTACTATCACCCGAAGATTATCAACATCTGCAACTTCTCTGTAGTTGGTGTCTTCCCTCTTGGGATCGTGGAAATCACAAAACATTAAGCTGCGTAGGTCATCTTCTTCCACCAGCCCATCACCATCAAAATCTAAATTCTGAAAAAGTTCGTGAAAATCT
This sequence comes from Micronycteris hirsuta, assembly GCA_004026765.1. Taxonomy (NCBI): domain Eukaryota; kingdom Metazoa; phylum Chordata; class Mammalia; order Chiroptera; family Phyllostomidae; genus Micronycteris; species Micronycteris hirsuta. Next base: position 17,210 of record PVJI01019478.1, on the reverse strand, counting down.
TCATTCATGTAATTTCTCAAAATTTCTTGAATGTGGTCGATAAGCCAACTTCTGTCTGCATTATCCAGGAGGCGATCATAATACACTCTAAGGATCTGTAAAATAATTAAAAAGCAGCTTTAGGAACTGAATCTTCTAAATTTTTTTGTTTTATTTCTGTGCTAATCTCAGATAATATAAAAAGTACTCTCGGGAAATTTATATGGGGTTTATTAAAAGCATATCCAAACAATCAGGACTAACTCATGATCATGTTTATTTTAAATTTTTACTTTGATCATACATATTTGAAATAACACACAGTTATATGCAGTTTTCAATAAGTAAAGGTAAATTGGGAGGGACTGAAGCAGACTGTGGAGATGCAAAGAGTTATGCAAGGACTGGAGAAGAAGACAAAAGCAGACCAGGTAAGGGACTGCCTGTGCGGGTCACTCAGGTAAGACAACGCTGGGCACCGGTATCAAGACTTTCCCAACCTCTGTGCTGTGATATTCCCTTTTTCCAAGCCAGAAAACATTTTGAAAATTATTGGCAAATTAATACATATTATTTTTTTAAAGCACATATTCTAGAAAAGAAGAAAATGTCTTCAGTGGAAAGCAACTTTGTTTTGAACATTTGTTAATCATTTTTGTTGTAAGTCATTGCAGAATGCAATCTACTAAAATATACTCTGGCTAGAGAAGATATAGGTAATCAGACTTGCTACATAAAATAACTATTTCCTTAAAGTGATATGAGTGTCCCTTGGTTACAGCCTATTTTGGGCTAACTTGTGTCCCACCTAAAGTCATATAGTAAAGTCTGAAACCCCAGCGGGACTGTATTTGTAGAGAAATCTTTTAAGGAGATAATTAAGGTGAAGTGAGGTCATAAGGGTGGGGCCCTAATCCAACAGGACTGGTGTCCTTATACGAAAAGAAGAAACATCACAGCTCTCACTTTCCCTACAGTCACATGACAAGAAAGGCCATGTGGGGACCCAGTGAGAAGGCAGCTATCTGCAAATCAAAAAGAGACCTTTCACCCAAACCACATACAGATAGCATCTTGATCTTGGACTTCCAGTCTCCACAAATACAAGAAAATCAATTTCCGTTGTTTAAGTCACTCAGTCTGTGGTATTCTGTAACGGCGGCACTAGCAGACTAATGCATATATGATAAGCAATGCCATATTTTTGTCAGCAAAATTTCTGACATTTGGGGGAAATCACTTAAATCTGTCTATATCGGCTTCTTCACCTATAAAATGAAACTAGTAATGCCTGCCTTTCAAGTCTCATACATGCATGGCAAAAATAAAGTGACAGCATGTGTAAAAACTATAGATTTGAGAATTAAAATTATTACAAACTGTCTTGGAGTCAACCTAATGGTGTTAAAGAATAATGATTTTAGTGTTTTCACTATTGTCAAGTGGATGACATAATAATGTCACCCATTCTTCTAGCAGTTGTGGCTACACAGGCAAATGATACGACTAAAGCATCCCCATACTCCAATGAGGTTATTTTTCTGTGAAACAATCTAAGTTTCCCAACATACGCCAATGGTCACCTCCTTGGATGAAGGTACTGAAGACCAGGTATAATATTTCTATGCGAAGAAGAAACTAAGTTAAACCAACCTCACTCATCAGACATCAGTACCTAAGCATGAATCAAGTACATAATTATCAAGCTGGCAATTTAGTAAGAACCTAAGGCAGTGTTTCCCAAAGGTTGTCAACACACTCGCAGGCACGGGGGAAAGTAGTGAATAAAAGTTGCTGCTCTCACAAAACTTCTACTGTAGCAGAGACAATAAGTAAGCAAAAATATAGACGGTGTCAAGGGACGTTCGGTGTTATGAAGAATAAAGCAAGATAAAGGATAGAGAGTTATAAAGGGGGGTAGGGAGGGTTCACGGTGAGCCTCTATGGTAAGTGGATACTTGATCAGAGAACTTAAGGAGGTAAGTGGGTAAGCCTTGTGAATAATGTGAATAATAGATAGAAGGTGTATCAAGAGCAAAGCTCCTGAGGCGGAGAATGGTTGGTGCTTCCTAGAGTAAGATGTGGCCCATGACAAAGTGCACTCCTTCAGTGAAGTCAGTGACAGTCCCCTCTCATCTCTGTCCCTTTCCACCTTTCAGCCTTACTTCTACTACCCATGTGACCTACCAGACTTACAGGCTCTGTCCGTGTCCCAGAATACGGATTCCCCTCAGGTAACTAAGTGACCTACAGTGGAGCGAAGCAAGAATCTGCAGATCATGCTTTTTCCAAGAATCACTTTCTGGGACCTTGCTGGGGCCAAAATTTCCTAGTGGAATGGACCTTCACTTGTACATATATTTAAAGGTGTAAGGATTCAGGAATTCAAATTATAAATCTAAAAAAGTGTGAGGATTTAGGAATTCAAACTGTAGATCTAAAAAGCCTATAGAAAAAGAATTTTTAAAAGCCCTTCTGAAATTTGTGTCTCTAGAGCACATGGTTTTAACATAGCAGCATATTCCAATTTTCTAGATTGCTTAATTATATTAGTAAATGAAAATAACTATATTGCTTATATATCAAATGGAAGAACATTCTTGCTCCCACTTTCTCATATTCTTTGTCTGTTTTTAAAATGGTGAACTATTACTTTTGATGCATTATTTTTTGTATTCTCTTTTACTCTCCCACCCTCGCTCCACACTTTTACAAGAAAACATTCATCCACATTCCTCCTCCCAAAAACAATTTAAATATATTTGTATACAGTTTCTGTGCTCTCCAGACTGGCTTGCTTTACATTTCTTTTGGAATCTAGTAAAACTACAAGTAAATAAATACATTCACATCTTATAAAACAGCTCAAAAATTGTTCCGCCACAAAATTATTTGAAGATATATGAACAAGGATTCAGTCACTTAAAGGAGATTGGCCCCAAGTGATACCCACTTCATAATATCCTAAAAAACAACAAATTCCTAAGAATGAGAGATCACACATTTTAAATAGCATAATATATATGTGTTAAATATTTTTAAAATTGTCTTATTAATCTTTGTGATGCCAAATAGCTGAATGCATTTCAACAATGTAAATTGCTGAATATTCCTTCTTGCCCGGTTGTTGGCATGATAACATCTTTGTTTCTTGCATAATCATATTTCAGTAACATAGAAATTTACCTCGTGAACCCAAAGACGTTTAATCACTTCTTTGGTTTCTGTAGTTTCTGGTCTTGACAAACACACACCCTGAATGACCCGGGAGAAATCACGGAGGTTGAACAAGTAGTGAGATTTAGCTGGAGTAGGCAACAGATTCTTCATTGCTTCTTTATACAAATCCATTGTACCATTTACAATTTGTGTGGTCAAATCGAGAAAATCATCTGGAAACTTGTAACTTAAAAAATTTTTAAATAAAAAGAAAGAAAAATGTTAGCAAATATAAAATTATGATATATAAATATTTTACATGTCTAACAAATTTTTATTCTGATTACATCAACTGATTTAGTTTATAGACTTACCATTTTTTCTTATAATAATAATAGATTTTTACTTCTTTCAATGTTACTTCCCATTCATTACTTTATTTTATGTTCAAAGGAACTCATGAGTAGCAGAACCAACTTAATCGGTTTTAAACAACTTAAATAAGTGAACAGAATAGCCAACAAAGGAACCCAGATTATATAACTAAATCCAGGACCCACTAAACAAGTAAGCCCTAACCGTTTTCACTTCCTGGCATTCTCAACTGCATATAGATAACTGGCCAAACAGGTATTTTCAGAGAAAGGGAAGGAAGAAAATAAAAACAGAGAAAAAATAAAGAAAAGAGTAAAAGAAAAGGAGAGTTAAAAAGAAAGTTAAATAAATTGTGAGCCAGGATTTTTAAAAAGCAGGGGTGGGGAAGCTAGGGTGGCAAAGAGCATGATTAGGGTAGAAAGCACATGGGAAAATATTTATTTGGAAAAACCGTCTATTTTTAACCTCTGTTTTGACAAGGAGTCAGCCCTCCACCATCACAGCGTAGGGCAAGACACAATGATTTCCTGAGACTGGCAGGGAACAGAGACTGGCACTGCTCAGGTCTGCTGGGCCCCGCACGTCTGGTGGGGAAGTTAGGGAGCGACACTGGCCCAGGGCACAGGTTCCGAGGCTATGCTCAAAGCTGGGCATGGACACCCTGGGGGGACTCAAGAGTTATCCTAGAGGCATCAAAGTCACAGGAGAAACCTGACGTATTTTTCCATCATTAACTGCACTATGTGGTGAACACTGAAAATATTGATAACTCCAACATGAACATATTATACAGCAGAATCCAAAATTTGTATGGATTTTTAGGCTAAAATCCAAGACTTTTCGGACCAAAAAAAAAAAAAAAAAAGGAAAAAGAGAAAGCTACTTTGGCTCACTTGTGTTGTGCTCCTATAACCCAGAAAGGGCCCAGTGGATGGGAGCGATGCTACCTATTATCTTTCCCTCATCTAGGGATGTTTTTGTGGAAAAGTTTAAGAAGCACTATTTATGTTGAGATGTTTTCAAAAGATTTTATTCCACCTTAATGAAAAAATATATACACACTTTAAATTACTTACCAGATTTTAAAATGCCAGGTTAAGATTCTAGAGAAGATTGCAAACATGGATTTATCACTAAACTCATTGATTGTTATAAGATTGAAATGTCGCATGTATCGAGGAGTTAATGGATTTCGACCACCACCTATATATTAAAAAAAGGATATCTCTTAACAATGTTGCTAGTATATAACAGTATTTTCTCTAATATTTTAGAGAGTAAAATAACTTGAAAGATGGATAAATTTGTGGCCACCAAAAAGTCAAGAGGATAACACTGACCTCAAAAAAGTATCCCCCTCAAAAATCAAGCTTTTGTTTTCTGGTTGAATTATCTGAATGATTTCAACTAATTAGACAAAATCTTGGGTCACAGCCATGTTACCAAAGGAAACTCAACCAGAAGGAAAAAGCCATTGGCCACCTTCTCCAGATTTATAGCCCAAAGCAGTAAATTGTGAACAGCCTCATTACAATAAAATATTAAGATACAATATTATACAATATTAATATAAGGCTAACCTGGATGACCAAATGTACAGTCCTTCCCGCATGTCTGAAATTCAGCACACCCTCTGCATACAGCCTAATTAATTCTTTCCCCACGTCTCAAATGGATTTCCCCAAGGTTAGTCCATGTGGCTCATGTGGCTACTGCACCGGCAGCTCACATTTTTAAAAAATTGGGAATTATCTCACTTTCTTGAAATAATGATGACATTTTCAAATATGAGGCTTTACCAACTGACTTAGATACAACACATTGATTTACAGAACTGATATTATCACCTTTAAATACATAGACACATTCACAGTTGTGTTTTAAAGAGATTCTATCACGAAATCTTTGGTTTAAAAAAGGGAACTCAAAAATATACATCTCTAACATATATTTGGCCTAAGAATATATAGGTTCCTGTTTTATGTTTGTTTAAAATGGTATTTTGTTTTTATCACTGAATTAGACAGTGCTGCTGCTGAAAACACAAGTAATGTGTGACAACATTTAACCGGCAGTCTGTGGATCAAACTAGTTATGTGTGTCTACGTATTCACAAGCTCACAACGAGCACTGATTTACCTGGGCAAGTTCAAGAAGCTGGTGAAAGGGTTGCAGAAGGAAAGATGAGAGATCATATCTCCTAGCTCTGTCTTCAACCCTTTCCCCAAAGAGTATGCAGAAATGGTGGTATTTTTAGAAAGTGGGGCCTAAGATGAAAAGATACCTCACGGAGTCAACCTAATCTTCCATCCAGTCCCTGAAGAGGCAGGGAAAAGTGGACACGTAGTCCCCATGACTGGCTTGCAGGGTGGCAGAGAGGCAAAGCAGAACAGAAGTCTGACACCCAGGAGCAATAGTCTTATTGACGAGAGAGGGAGACAGAGAGAGAATGAGCTGAGAGCAGTTACTGACTCAGCAAAGAGCCTACATTACAGGTCAGTAAAGAGCAGAGCTTCAGAGGCAAATACCATAGAGATTTCCACAAGAAATGGTACATTAAGAAAAGGAATTTTCTTTTAAAGATAGAATACTTGCTTGTGTTCAGGAAAAGAAAAACAATTAAAGATGTCCAGTTGGATGACTCAGGCAATTTTAGTTATTCCAGCAAACAAAATTTCTTCTATAGAAAGATTCATCTGAGTTTATATATTTCTCTTGGAAAATGTAAATGGTCTCTAGGAATTAATTCTTTTGGCCATTTCCTACTTAAATCCCTCTCAACAGCCTGTCTAAACCCAGAGACTCACTAGAGTGGGACTAAATTGGGGTAGAGGATGGCAGTCTCTGAAACAAGAATGTTTCATGTAGTTGAAACTTTAAGGAATGAAATGGAAATGAGCTGCCAGGGGGGTGGGGGGCAGATCTGGGATCTCAGAATATAGGGACAGGAAGTGGAAAGCAAAGTCCCATACGGTAGGAGAAAAAGGATTTGGAAGAGTTGGTGGAAGAATCGCCCCAACGAAGGCCACTCACTTTGCAGTGTTGACCATTGTGGTACACACCCTCAGGCCACAATCTGTACACATAGAAAATACATATAGGAAACATTGTAACTCAGATCATCCAATTGGGCTTCTCTTTATCCAGCTATCTCTTTAGATATAGCCAGAGTGATTTTCAATCTTAATAATCACAAACTTAGAAAATGTACCTGGAGGTCCCATAGCACACATGATTTGAATGTCCACTAGTTTAATCACTGAACAATCTTTTAGGTCATACCAATTCCAGTGATCTAACCACTGTCTCAGTAACTCGATGGGAGGTTGAGCCCCATATACCTCCCGAGCAGGCATATTGACATCATCTACAAAGACAACCTGAGAATGACAAGAGGTATTAGAAAATAGTAACATCTTCACAAAGTGTCCTATTGTGTAAACAATATTGAAGCAAAGAATTGGATCATCATCCTGTAGAGTACCTCTATGGGAAGTTATGGTTAAGAGTTTAAGACTTATTCATCTTCCCATACAATTTATTTCTCAATATGCCTTTTCTTTCTTTCTTTTACAACTCAATCACATTAAAATAAATGAGATAGGTGTGATTTTAAAGTGAGTACAACCTCTGAGTGGTAACTGTGAAGTTGAGAAGGGTGTTCTCAGATAAGTCAACAGATAACTGGGATGTTTACAGGTCTAACAAAGCAAGCAGCAGATTCTGCTAAGTGAAAATGTTAATGAGAGAATTGGGAAGGAAGATAATTTCCCAGGTGAATATTCCACTTTTCATTTAAAGGGCAACTGCTTGTTTTTAATGTCAAGTTGTCTAATGCACATACAAATATGAAAACACTTTTAAGGAAACTTCTTAATCAGAATTTGTGATAAAATATCTGTTCAAAAAGAGGTCAAGCCCAGTAGAAATGGTTTCCTTGTTCTGGTGTAGCAGTGTGCACGAATAGCCCCATGCTGTAACATACGTACAGAAACAGAGCAATTACCATTCTCTTGCCCAAAGGAGGACCAAAAACTCCCTTTCGCCTTTTGTCCAATTTTGACATGATAATATTCTGAGTTTGAGCTGCTGTAGTTTGTGCTGAGAAGTTAATTAGCAGAGGCTTGTAGATTTCTTTATTCAGTTGATTTAAAAGGAAGTTCTATATAATAGGAAATAATAAAATGAACCACAGTTGGAATCATATTTTGACATTTCAGAATAAATACCAAACACCACTGTTGACAAACAAATTTAACCTGGGAGCGTCTTAATGTAAGAGGAGATGAAGTCAACAGAAGTAACAGTTACCGTGTCAATGGTGTATCTCTTTGTCACTTCAATCTGTTGTGAAAAAGATTATTTAATAAAATGATGCCAGAACGATTATTTAACTATCTACCCAAATGTATTGCAAAAGGATTAAATGATTGAATTGAAATAAAGAATGAGAGCCAGAGACGGTCATAAATCAGGGGACTGTGAAGTAACGGGAACCTGCGGAGGGGAGTGGCCACTGCCGGCTCTGCACTCGCCTTGCCCTGCTCCACCTTCTTCCTGTCCCCTGGTTGGGCAGACTACAGGGCGGAAGTCCTATTTCAATGGCTTTACTTGGGTTCTCTTTGAGCTAATGCTTTCTTGAATGCTGTCATGGTGAGCTTCCAAATGCTTGCAGTCTGAGAGCAGCAGATGTGTAGGTTCTTCAGATACTCCAAAGGGACACCCACACTGCACAGTTCTCTGACACAGGGAAAAATGGGGTTCCCTCACTGCTGTGTCTTTTAGAATGGAGCCCAGGAAAACTCAGGTCCACTAATCTCCCTTATTGTCCAATTGATCCTGGGGAAACTTGCATTTATTTGCATGCAACAGGCTGGGGGCACTATTTACTATTAATTCCAGCCAGCATTCAGTTTTCAGAAATCTGAAACTAGAGATAAGAACTGGTCTTTGATCAATATGACCCCCTAAACTCAAGGGCACATAGGCTATGTAAAGTTACTAGGATTTGGGGTTTTATCTGTATAGCAGCTAGCATTTTCTTAAACAACATACAAGGGTTATGATTCCAGAAATTGTTAAGAAAAATTACTACATTAATAAATTAATACTAAAAACTTTATTGTAAAAATTACTAAATTACTTATTACTACATAGTAACCATTAAGATACTAAATAATTGAGAAAAGTAAATATCAGGTGTAATTAACTAAAACACTTTTTTCAAGGGATATGAAATTCTTCATCCTGGACAAGCTATTTTATTAAAATACCAAAAATGGACAATAATTTAGTAATATAAAGTGGCATCATATCTTTAATAAATTTTCTAAAATAAATAGGAAATTACATGAAAATTCCCCGTGGCTCCAACATCAAAATACTTATGTGTTTTAAAACATTACGTCTATTATTTCAGGTGGTTTTTAAAATAACACTCTTAGGAACCCTATGCACATTTTACTATGCAGATTTCTACAATACTTACAATAATATAAACGCTCTTTCCAGTTCCTGTTGGTCCTACAAATATTGAAGGCTTCTGATGGGTGGTTAACAATTCCATTAATGTCGAGTATCGAATTGTGTCCAGAGTTGGTACAATGATTTCATTAAACAGCATATCTTTAGGTATGGGAGGAGGATCTGCCAATTTTTTTACCCATAGTTCCCATTTTCCTGTGCCCTGTTTGTAATAAACAGCCAAGTAGGGAATATTACGTTATTAAAATACTTTTTTAAATAAAATACTTTAAGACCTCTGTGTTCCTGTCCCATTACAGAAAAGATGAAAAATCAAGACCAAGAAACCCTAATATTTTAGACTGGTTTTTATTTTTAAAAAGGATTCACACTGATTTTTCAACCTAAATTTTATGTGAAATTAAGAAAAAACTAGGCTTTTACATGAATAAAAATAAAATTGCAATGCTGTGATATTTATGATGCCCTGAAACCACTGATTATGGCAACCCAAAGATCAATTATTTCAGTGAAATGTTAGATTCTTTAATGGACTAATCAATGTGTTAAAGAGCAAAGAAATTTATTCAATAAGTATTAACCAATATAAAAAAATTTTTCTACCTAGAACATTAACTGCATATTGCCTGACTTTTACAATGGTATTTATAATATCACCTTATCATTTCAGATGAAATAATCTTTTTTTAAAAAAACATTTGAGACTGCCAGTCAAGATGGAGGCATAAATAGATATACTTTGCCTCCTCACACAATCACAGAGCGAATTATAACTATACTTCAAAATAAATAACAACCAGAACTGTCAGAAAATAGAGCTGTATGGAAGTCCAACAACAAAGGATTTAAAGAAGCCACATTCATCCAGATGGGTAGGAGGGGTGGAGTCATGGAGATCGGCAGAGAGGCACAGAGACACGATGTGGCATGGAGAAGTGGCATTGGTGGTGGCAGTGGAATGGGTGGTCCCACACTCATGTGTAGCGGATAAACATTGGGAGGGATCCCTTGGGAGCAAGTGGACCCAGGCCACACTGCACAGTCTAGGTTTCCAGCCCTAGGAAGATAGATCCCCATACCTTCTGACTATAAAAACCAGTGGGGGTTGGAGCAGTAGAAGAAACTGCCGGATTTCAGGAGACTCTGCTAAAAGGGCCCACATGGACTTAGATCTTACGTAAATCCACCCACTCTGAGACTCACCACCAGGGCAATAGCTGGAAGGGCACCAGTTCCATACAGAAAGTGAGCGAAGTGACTGGAAACAGAGTGAGTGCCAGGCAAACCTCAAGAAGTCAGGCAGTAGCACTTTGCCCTCTCTGATCCCTCCCCCAACACAAAGCCACAAAGCAGTGAAGCAGGTTGCATTGCCCTGAGGAATACCTAAGGATCCATCCACACAATTTACAAATGCCTTTTCTAAGACAGGCAGTCAAAGCAGCTCTACCTAATGTACAGAAACAAACACAGGGAGGCTGCCAAATTGAGGAGACAAAGAAATATGACCCAAATGAAAGAACAGAACAAAACCCCAGAAAATGAACATGATGAAGATAGCCAACCTATCAGATGCACAGTTCAAAACACTGGTGATCAGGATGCTCAAAGAAGTCATTGAGTACAGCAAAATCATAAGGGAAGAAATGAAGGTTACACTAAGTAAAATAAAAAATTTATAGGAAACCAACAGTGGAGAGGATGAATCCAAGAATCAAATCAACAATCTGGAACACAAGGAAGGAAAAAACATTCAATCAGAACAGCAGGAGCCCTGGCTCGTGTAGCTCAGTGGATTGAGCGCAGGCTGGGAACCAGACGGTCCCAGTTCAATTCCCGGTCAAGGGCACATGCCTGGGTTGCGGGCCAGGTCCCCTGTGAGGGTCACGTAAGAGGCAACCATACATTGCTGCCCTCCCTCTCTGTCTCCCTCCCTTCTCCTCTCTCTAAAAATAAATAAATAAAATCTTAAAAAAAAAAGAAGAACAGCAGGAAAATAAAAGAATTCAAAAAAACAAGGATAGGTTTAGGAACCTCTGGGACAACTTTAGAAGTACCAACATCGAATGATAGGGGTGCCAGAAGGAGAAGAGGAAGAGCAAGAAATTGAAAACTTATTCGAAAAAATAATGAAAGAGAACTTCCCTAATTTGTTGAAGGAAACAGACATTCAACTGCAGGAAGTACAGAGAGTCCCACAAAAGTTGGAACCAAAGAGGACCACACCAAGATACATCATAATTAAAATGCCAAAGGTTAAAGATAAAGAGAGAACTTTAAAATCAACAGGAGAAAAGCAGTTAGTTACCTACAAGGGTATTCCCATAGGACTGTCAGCTGATTTCTCAAAAGAAACTTTGCAGGCAAGAAGGGGCTGGCAAGAAGTATTCAAAGTGACAAAAAGCAAGGACCTACAACCAAGATTTCTCTATCCATCAAAGCTATCATTTAGGATAGAAGAGCAGATAAAGTGCTTCCCTGACAAGGTAAAACTAAAGGAGTTCATCATCATCAAGTCATTATTACATGAAATGTTAAAGGAACTCACTTAAGAGGAAGAAGACCAAAACTATGAATATTAAAAGAGCAACAAATTCACAACTACCAACAACTGATCTTAAAAAAAACAAACTAAGCAAACAACCAGAACAGGAACAGAATCGTAAGTATGGAGATCACTTGGAGGGTTATCAACTGGGAAGGGGAAAGGGGAGAACGAGGGAAAAGCTGCTCGAATTAAGAAGCATAATTAGTAGGTACAAAATAGACAGGGGGTTATCAAGAGTAGTATAGGAAATGGAGAAGCCAAAGAACTTAAATGCATGACCCAGGGACATGAACTAAGGTGGGGGGATTGCTGGAGGGAAGGGGGTACCAGGTGAATGGGGGGAGGGGGGAAAATTGGGACAACTGTAATAGCATAATTAATAAAATATATTTTAAAAAATTGAGGTGACACTGGTTAACAAAATTATATGGATTTCAAGTGGAAAATGAGATTTGTTAAAAATTGTGGTTAAAAAACAACTAAAATTAACTTTCAACAATTTTTAAATGTATGCTGCAGTCATATTAATTATATTCACATTATTGTGTGACAGATATCTAGAACATATAAGACTTCTTGACATTATTATTATGAATTAACATTATACTATAACTTTGCATCCAGTTAGCTTGTAAACTAAAATTTTTTTCTTTTAATTTTTTTTATTGTTGTTCGAATACAGTTGTCTCCATTTTCCCACCACCACTTTCCTCCACCCTTCCCACACCCACCTCCCACCCTCAATCCCACCCCCGCTTGGCACCATCCATGTTGTGAACTAAATTTTAATTTGCTATGACAGTGTTTATAACAAAAAGTTTCAGGAATATGTTAATTCTCTCCTTTGAAACACAGCACATCCCTCTCCATTCTTACAGAATCAAATTCAAGCTTCTTGTCAATCAAAACACATCAGCATTCAGGTCCATCCATCCTCCACATCTTCATGTGTCCCATAACCCAGCCTCAGTGATGGATCTACTGGTTTCGAACATGCTCCAGGTCCCTGGGCCTCGACGCACAGCATTCTTTTGGCTCAGAGTGTTACATGACACTCTTTTGCAGGGGTTAGGAACTCACTGAGGGCAGCACTGTGGTGCTTTATTCATTTTTGTATCCTCTGGCCTAGTGCTGGGCATATAGTAGAAATTTGCTTGAGGAGACTAAATTCACATCAGTCTGCAAATTGTATTGCAAAGAAATTTCTAGAAGTTTCTAGAGCTGATGAATAAATAATTTCTTTTCCATATTTTGAAATGCAGGATTTATTAGTAATTTGAAATAAAGATAAAGAAATGATATCTTTTGGTTGGCAGGATGGAGAATCTCTTCTGAGGTGAGCTTGGCAATATATCCCCAGAGTTATAAAGATTTACAAATTAATACAATAATTCTTTTCCTAGGAACTTAGCTTACAGAAATAATCAGATATGAATGCAATGACATGTACAAGAATATTCACCAAAGCAGAAAAACTAAAAAGCAATAAAAACAGTTTGACATCCAAGACTTTGAAACTGTTTGGATAGGTCATGGTTTATTCAAGTGATAGAAAGAGGGAGGCTTAGAGAAATAAATTTAAGAAACATTAGTGAGAGAAAAAGGTGTTCTCTTTATTAAGGGGAAAAAGAAGGATATAAAACTATCCATTGGGGATATGGCAAGTTACCAATTTCACTTGGATCTGTGTATACTTGAATAATATGTATTCCTAAACTTTGTCTGCCATACAGTATTTATGGGAGCTGTTACACAAAACCAAGTAAACAAACACCACCCAGGGTTTCCTGCCCGACCTGTTTGGGAAGTGCTGAATGGACACTGCGATCGTTCCTGCAGGACTTCTTACCGCCTGTGATAGGCTAATGTGTACCAAGAACTGCCGAGCAGTGTCCTTGACCAGTGCACACTTCGTGCTGGAGCAGATGCCATAGTATGAAGTATTATTTGTGGAGTATAATCGGCCTAGGAGGTATCATTATTTACTTCATTTTATCAATGAGAAAAACAAGGTACTGGGAGATTAAACAACTAGTCCAAGGCTATACAGAAAAAAAGTGGTTTTACTAGGACTCAAACCCAGGTAAGGTCTGACTTCAAAAGCCAAGGCACCTTCCTTAACCCATGCTGTCTCTTAAGGTAAACGGGGGTGACAAAGTGGCCGCAGAGCCATTACGTGCTGTGCGTCTTGGAAGGCACTCTGCCAGGTTGGTAGCTGCAAATCTTGTTTCAGAACTCTTACCTCAGTGACAAATTGATAATCATAAATTGTTCCTTTTTGAGGAAACGGGACAGTTAGTGCTTTTGAAGATGTTTGTTCAGTACTACTCAGTAATTTAAACTTATTTTGAGTTTGTTCTGAAATTTGACCTTCCATTAGTTCTCGAAGAATATTATTAAATTTCAACCGATCATCATCTTTACAAGTAGCACCGACAGACCATATCAATGAAAAGATAAAAATGCCCTGTAATGAAGAAATGAAAAGATAGAGTGCATTAAAGAATAACTTTAATCTATTCTGGAAGCTTACATCAGATTAGCTAGATTAATATTTGTGAAAGGAAATTAATAAACTGATAGGTAATAGTAGGTTATCTCAAGATTTTGTAATAATTAGTTTTTAAATCAAATTGCATGTTTTGTAAAAATCTTACTATCAGAGAAGATAATACAATGCAAAACATAATTTCAAGCCAGAGTGAAAGAGAATGATTGGTCTGGAAAATCACATGATATTTTAATTACATGGCAGGACCTTGATATTAAAAAGAACATTGAGATAATGTTTTATAAGTACAATAGACTATTTTAATAAGAATAATCAACCCACAACATACATGTTTTTTAAATTTCCATGCTGATATAGTGTTCTTTAAAAGTAGAACAAACTCCTGTCTTTCGTTTGCCAGGGGCAGTAGCGATCAGAGCGTGGGCTGGGAAGCCAGAACTGCAGTCCCGCCAGCTTTCTCCTGACTGGGCTCAGGCGGAGGCAGCAGGGTGGGTGACAAGACCACCCGCCAGATGAGAAAGCCTGTTTACCTGTCTTAAAAATCAAATCCCCTTTTTAGTGCCAGTGCGAACACAGTCTTAACTGTGCTCATACAAGTTGTGGATTCTGACACTGTTCTCCTCCTCCGAGGATACTCCCAGACTGTTTCTCCCTGGAAACTACAGGCAACTAAATGAAAATTAATTTATTACATAAAATGTAAGCAATAAGAGTAACACACTGACTACATTAGAAGTGTTTCTAGTAGCAATATATAATTTTATTAAATAATCTTATTTCTGTTTTACAACTATGTTTATAGATTATGTATTTTTTTGGTTTCCTTAATCCAAATATATATGTATATATACAAATGAACATATACATATTTTAAATATTTGTATCTCATGAAAAAGAGAAGAAAATCAACAGAAAAAACAATGTATTATTATTATTTTGCAGTTGACAGAAAGGTGAACCTCACTGTCAAATGGTGATTGACAGTTTGAAAATTGATAATTTCTGAGGCTGATCAAATGACCCAAGATTCCAGCAGCAGATCTAAGATCACTGGGCTTCACCCAAACCTCATGATGAACGGAACTGCCAATCTAGGCATTTCCTAGATTGCATTGTCAGTACCTGGTATTTGGGGCCTGATTTTTTCCTCACTGTTCAGCTACCACCCATTGTCCAGCCTCTGATTCCAGGGGGAAATTGAGTTTCATTAACTAGGAAGCAGTGGGGAAAGTACCAGATGTCTTTCTATTGCATAATTCACAGACAACAGACCTTACCTCAAGCAAAGAATATGTTTCTCGGTCATTTCTCTCTTTTACTTTGACTTCATCAGCAAAGTCATCCATAAAACAGTCTATTAGATTCATTAAGGACCGGACTAAGCTTGTATCTGAAGTAGGAGATAATTCCTAAAAAATCAGTGGAAAAGTCTATAAAACAAATTAATTTAAACTAGGCACTAATTAAAATAGCATCAACTGATATTTTTTGGACTCATTTAGTTCTAAAAGCCATGGTATCTAAGAAAAGGTACCACCATTACAATTTTAGTTCACAGCAGGAAAACTGAGGCACACATTTGTCCCTTAGTCCAGGGTGTGGCAACTATGGATGTCACATCAGGTGGTGTCTATTCTTTAACCACTCTTGCACTGAATCTCCAATTTAAGATCTTACTTTTACATGCTCAGTTAATTTAATCAAAGACAGAGATTCCAATTTTAAACATAAAACACTAAAAGTTCTTTAGAGAAGACAATTTGCGTATCTAAAATGTTTCATAAATAAAACCCATTTTAAAATGTCCTTATAACCTACAGCAATACTCAGAGTAAACTCATCCCTATTGAGTATATTTTCGTCTTTAACAGCACAAAATGTTGCTGGGGTGCTGTAAGTGTTGCTCACTTCACTTTTTTAGGCCTGACCATGAGAACTTATAAAATAAAGGAAATAATGTGTCCAGCTCTTAGAACGATGCAGCATACAGAAAGTCCTTACATCTGTCATCTACCCTCCAAGCTCTCCTTCAACCTGTAGAGTCATACTGCTCCATGGTCACAGGTGAGAATTAACTCTCTGAAGGGGACATCGTATTCAGCCACAGGTTCAGCAGCAGGAGGCAGAAATGACAACTGAGTTGCGGACTAGGGTGGGGCCAGGCGTTACTGACGCCAGTATGCGATGCACAGATCACGTATGATAGGAATGTGCACAGATCATGTATGATAGGAATGTACACTTGAAACTTATATGATCCGATTAACCAATGTGACCCCAATAAATTTAATTAAAAATACAAATAGTTATGTATTACTAAAAGAAAAGAGTTACTTATAACTCAATAGTTAATAACAGACATTCCTAATTTCTTCATGAGAGGACAAAAATACAAAGTGTGTTTTAGAAAGCTTGCATCAAAATTAGGTCTTTTTCTGTTTTGCTAGGAAAAGGATAAGTTTCAGTTATACGCAAAATTCATTTAGTTGGAATATCTACATCCTCTGACAGTATCAGAAGAAAAAAATCCTGTAGCTTATTTTATTATGAACTCAGTAAATAAATGTTTAATTGCTTTGGAGTGTGATTCCTTCAAATCTACAACATATTTCAGGTTATTTTTTTTTACAGCCAAGCTTCTCACAAGAGCAGCCTGCACTGGCTGTGGTGCCAGCATGTCCCGCGCTGCTCAGCCCACTGCCCTGAAGTGGCCTTGCCTCTCCTGGACAGTGCTCGGGCTGGCACTCTCCCCCCATCTTCTCAGCTGCCAGATCCGAGGGACCTGTGCCAATCCCTGGCTGCCTTGACCTTTTAGTAGTTTCTCACAGCACTGACTACTTGCTTCTTACAATGCTACCGTCTCTTCCCTCTTTCCTCCTGAATTTGCTGGTACACTCAGGATTCTATCCTTCGCTCTCTTCTCCTTTTTCCTCTGGATTTTCCTTTTAGATAATCACCATTAACGTGGATTTAAACTCCAGATCTGTACCTGGAGTTAAACTTCTACTTCAGGCTCTTCTGTTATATTTCAAACAGCAGGACAAATAGCAGCCCTGTGTTCCTGTATTTGTTCTAGAGCCAAAGTCTTCCTAAAAGACCTTTGGTCTACATCTCCCAAAGCAGAGATTAAGTGTACATTCCATACAATTTCCAGCT
>PVJI01019477.1:0-30999 GCA_004026765.1 Micronycteris hirsuta | reverse complement strand
CTTCCTTTCTGCTGCGTAGAATTCCATTGTGTAAATGTACCATAGTTTCTTGATCCATTCATTTGTAGATGGGCACTTAGGTTGTTTCTAGCACTTAGCTATTGTGAATTGTGCTGCTATGAACATAGGAGTGCAAAGGTTCTTTTGAATTGGTTTTTCATGATTCTTAGGGTATAATCCCAGTAGTGGAATTGCTGGGTCGAATGGCAGTTCCATTTTCATTTTTCTGAGGAAGTTCCATACTGTTTTCCACAGTGGCTGCACCAGTCTGCATTCCCACCAACAGTGCAGTAGGGTTCCCTTTTCTCCACATCCCCTCCAACAGTTATCTGTTGCTTTGTTGATGATGGCCATTCTGACTGGTGTGAGGTGGCTCATTGTGGTTTTAATTTGCATCTCTCTGATGGCTAATGATGTTGAGCATCTTTTCATATGATTCTGGGCCCTCTGTATGTCTTTTTTCGAGAAGTGTCTGTTCATATCTTTTGCCCATTTTTTAACTGGGTTTTTTGTCTTCCTGGAGTGGAGTCATATGAGTTCTTTATATATTTTGGAGATCAGACCCTTGTCTGAGGTATCATTTGCAAATATGTTTTCTCATACGGTTGGTTCTCTTTTTATTTTAATACTATTTTCTTTAGCCCCACAGAAGCTCTTTATTTTGATAAGGTCCCATTTGTTTATTCTTTCCTTTATGTCCCTAGCTCTAGGGGACATGTCATTGAAGATATTGCTGCATGGAATATCTGAGATTTAAACATAAACATTTTAATTAAGGTTATTAATATCTATTTACTGTTAGACATTACTTTTTAAGAGTATCGCTAAGATCACTAGAGCTTAAAAGATATGAATGTCTTATTTTTTAGGGTTTTTTAAAAAATACTGAAACTCTGGTCTGTGTCCCACTCTCCCTATCTTCTTCGACGCTTCAGCAGAGACTACTGCTCCTAAAGTGAATTTTTAATATTTTTATTTTTATTTATTTTTAGAGAGAGGGGAGGGGAGGGAGGGAGGGAAAGAAACATCAATGTGTGGTTGCCTCTCACATGGCCCTCATGGGGACCTGGCCTGCAACCCAGGCATGTGCCCCGACTGGGAATCGAACTGGGACCCTCTGGTTCCAAGCCCGCACTCAATCCACTGAGCTACACCAGCCAGGGCCCTAAAGTCAATTTTTGATGAACAAGTCTTAGACTCCAGCCAAAAATTTTGTTCTAATTTTAACAGAAGAGGCCATATTATTTGTAAATCATTTGAGGAAATAATTCATTATTTACTCTTAAACATCCCCAGTACTTAAATTTGCTTTTCACACAAAGATAACATAAGAAAAATGACTTCATACAGTGGCTACTTGAGTCATTTTTATAAACTTACCATGTTTTAAAATAGAAATAGAAATTTATTTTTTCCTATAAAAACTTACTGGTTTGACCAGTTGATAAAGCCTGCCAGATTCCATGTAGAGATTCCAAGTAGTTTTTCAAGTCTTTGAAGAAAATATTTAGTGTTGTACAGGGTGGTATTCCGTACCTCGGTAGCAGAATTAACTAGCTTTTGTTTTTTTAAAGTTAGAAAGGTGTTTCATGAGTGTAACCTGTTCTCTGTGTTTTGTTAATAGTGCAGACCATGTGCAAAATATTATTTCCTTTGAGTTCAGGCTGAAATATTTGTTTAGGTAGAATTAAAGTGAGAGCTTTAGATTTGTTGATCAGAGTACTAATTTTAATTTTTTTAAACTTTAACTTCTTAAGATAAATTTAGGAAAAAGATATGTATGGTTTGATAGACCTTTCTGAACATTTCTTTCATTAGACAAAATTGTCTAGAAAACAGGTCTCTTCTGACTCCTATTTAAAAATGAATTAATGGATAGTATTTGTAGGATAAGTATTTTATTTGGTTGGTTACTATTTATAGTTTATTTAAAGGTGTTTAAAAATCATATAACAACATGAAAATGTATACGAACAAAACAGAAACTAACATCAAAGTTGATGCAGACCCCGGCACATGGGGTCCACAGCGTTGTGGCTGAGATGAGACAAATTCACACGGACTACCGAATCCTGTGGAGGAAAAAGGACGGCACAGCCACTCTCTCAAGGGGAGAGCGCCCCGACCCCTGCCTTGACAGGCTTTTACTGCTTTTCTGGACACATTATATTGAGGATAGTCCTCATTTACTATGCACAGGTTCACTTCAGGTGGTTACCTTTTACAGAAAACAAAGGAGAGGATGTTGCCAATTACATCAAAAAGGAAGGATATTTGCAAATGTAAAGGGAAAAGTGGTTGAACTGGTTATGGTTACACTCATCCTTGGAAGGTTTAGCATGGCTTTTAGGAAATTACTTTAAAGATATGCAGTAAATGTTTGCTGCCTCAATTCAGGGTGAGGGAGTTTTAGCAAAAAGCAAGACTCAAAGTGGCCTAGGTACAATGCAGGTCTGATTTCCCACGGGAGAACCTATCCGTGGGTGTGGGGCCTGTGTACCGGAACTCACTTTCCACTGGCCTTTCCGAGTGGGAGCTGGGCCCACGCCACACAGAACAGTCTCCTATACAAACTCAAAGGAACCAGCTAAGTAGTAGTCAACTCTAGTGTTGATATTTGGCAAATGAAGCTACAGGGTTTGTATAGTGTGGGGGGAACTATCACTTCAATTGAGAAACAGTTTTATAGAGTTTACTTATTACTCACTGTTCTTGGTTTAATTTTGCTTTTCACTCCACAAAACTTCTAGCTTTCATAGCAGCCTCAGCATTTAAATTTTACATTTTTTGCTTCATTTCCATTGATTATTGTGTGGTGGACTGAATTAAGCAAAGCACAACTTCATTGGTCCATGTTGAGATAATGCATTGAAAATGCCATTTGTAAAGTGTTTCTGTTTACCCCAAATACAACAGTGAATGAGGGCTAGGCTTGGGAAAACCTGAGATTTCTCTTTAGAGATCAACTAGTGTAGTTTAATGTTTACAGGTTTTCCACATTATCTTAAACTAATCCACATTGTCAGTGTATTAGTAACTTACAGTTAGTTTACTTTTTTAAAAGATTTTATTTATTTATTTTTAGAGAGATGGGACAGGAGGGAGAAAGAGGAGGAGAGAAATATCATTGTGTGAGAGATACCTCCACTGGTTGCCTTTTGCATGCCCTTAACTGGGGACCTGGACCGCAAACCAGGCATGTGCCCCAATGAAACCGTCAACCATTCAGTTGACAAGCCAGCATTCAATCCACTGAGCCACACCAGCCAGGTCTAGTTTACTTATTCCTTAAGTAGATACTTCTTTTCCTGTTCATGAAACAAAGAAAAATAAATAAATAAGTACATAGCAAGTACCTGATACATAGTAAGTAGTCAACAAATGCCAGTCTCCTTGTTTGTAATAAAGTTAGTAAGAATTTTAATAAAATATTCCCTAAGCTGGGTAGCCTAGACTCAATCTTTCTTGCCATTATTAAGCACTCCAATTAGTCCATGCTAGTGATCCAAGGGAAGGTTAAAACTTGTGAGAAAGGAATCCTTATTGTGAGGCTTTTCATTAAGTAGCAAAGATAAAAGACAGTAAAGGTATTATTAGTGTGCCAGGTTTTTCGGATGAATTAATATAATTGCACTTGTTTTTTAAGTCTGTCTTCACTGTCCAATTAAGAGTTACAGTTTTTATTATGCCATAGTTTTTATTAACTAATGTTTATTAAATATTGAGTATATTTAATATTAATTAAAATACTAAGAAAATATTGTTCTTTGCATGGAAGGAGCTAGTTTTTCACTTAATTTGAAAAATGTTTATTTTTGAGAGTAGAAGATAGTAAAAAAGGCTGTTCACTCCCTTTTAGTGGTATAAGTCAGGCAAAAGTAATTATGAAGACTAATCTAAAAATGAATTAAGAGAATTTTCTTTTTTTTAATATATTTTTAAATTTATTTTATTTTTAGAGAGGGGAAGGGAGGGAGAAAGAGAGAAAGAGAAACATCAATGTGTGGTTGCCGCTCACGTGGCCCCCACTGGGGACCTGGCCCTCAACCCAGGCATGTGCCCTGACTGGGAATCGAACCTGCGACCCTTTGGTTCGCAGCCCGTGCTCAGTCCACTGAGCTACGCCAGCCAGGGCTAAGAGAATTTTCTTGAAATCAAATTAACATGCATTGGGACTTCCCGTCAAGATGGCTGTACTCATCTCCTCCCACAACCACATCAAAACTATAACTAACCTACAGAATAGCCATCATTCAGAACCTCCTGAAATCTGGCTGAGTGGAAGTCATATAACTAGGGATTTAAAGAAGAAACCACATCAAGACTCTGGTAGGAGGGGTGGAGATGCAAAATGGTCTGGTCCCACACCCAAGTGTCACAGATAAAAATCAGGAGGAATATCTTGGCTGCTGAGTGCCCCTGAGGAATGCAGGGTCCCCAGTCCAGGGTTGCAGTGCCAGGAAGAGAAGCCCTCATAACTCCTGACTGTAAAAGCTAGCAGGAATTGAGTGTGGGGGAGATGAAGGACATCTAGAGGCCCAGACAGTTCTTCTTAAAGGGCCACAGACTTACTCAGACTAGTTGCTCTGAGCTCTAACACAGAGGTAGCTCGAAAGGCACCAGGGACACATGGGAAGGAGCTGAATGATCTGGCATCAGGGCAAGAGTTGGGGGTTGCAGCTTTCTCCCAAACAGAAATGCTCACAGAGGCCATTGTTTCTTTTCTAAGCCCTCCCCCCACAGAGCCAGCAGGTGGGTGACATAACTTAGTCTCCATCACCCTGGCTCACATTGTTTGCCCTGGTGATTCTCTGGGACTCCACCCCAACCAGCTTTTAGTCCACCCATGTTTTAAATGACTTTTCTGTATGAATGGCCTGTCTTAGCTCACATTTCAGATTTTCCTAAAGTCTCCCAAACAAGCAGCATCTGGCCTCAGTGAGTCCCATAACTCTTGCTAAGTGGCCCTAGGCCCCACACTAGGAGCAGCTGGCCTTTGTTCACAGCTTGGCCTCGCCTGGACGCCTCCAAGCCTAGCACAAGTAGTAGCCATTTGCAGCTCATTTGCAGCCATTTGTAGCTCATGCCAGGTGGCCTCAGGCAGAACACAGGCAGTATCTGTCCTTGGTCTGTGTCTCCCAGGAGGGCCCAGAACCAGCCCACCCAGTACACAGCTTCAGACCTCATGGAAGCATCGTCACTCAATAACCTCCACAAGTGACACACTTAAGAGGCGGACTCAGTGGGCACCAGAGCCCCACTGATGTAAGTCCTGCTCTGTGGAGTGAGCCCCTGTACAGCTGATTCTCCACTGTAGTCAGATGTCAGTGGTCGGTGGTTGCAGCCAGTCCTTGCAGCTGATCAACCTGGGGGTAAATTCCTCCCATTGATGTTCCAATATCAGTCAAGGCTCAACTACAAAAGAGGGTGTACACACCCCACACAGGAAGCACACATTCAGTCCCAAGCTTTGGTGATCAGGAAGGCTGTGCCACTGGACCCTACAGAACATCTAATATATTAGGCCATTCTACCAATCCTGGGAGACATAGTAGCTCTATTATCAATACATAGAAGTAAACACAGTGAAGCTGCCAAATGAGGAGACAAACATATCCCAAATGGAAGAACAGAACAATACCCCAGAAAAAGAACTAAACAAAATGGAGACAATCTACTAGATGCAGAGTTCAAAAACACCAGTAATTAGGATGCTCAATGAACTTAGTGAGAACCTCAACAGCACAAAAAAGGACCAGTCAGAAACGAAGAATAATTTACAGGGAATCAGCAGTATCATAGATGAAGCTGAGAATCAAATGAGTGATTTGGAATATAAGGAAACAAAAAACAACCAATCAAAACAGCAAAAGAAAAAAATGAACTAAAAAAAATGAGAATACTGTGAGGAGCCTCTGGGACAACTTCAAGCGTACCAATGTTCACATCATGGGGGTGCCTAAAAGAGAAGAGAGAGCAAGAAATTGGAAACCTATTTGAAAAAAAACAAAGGCAGAGAACTTCCCTAACTTGGGGGCGAAAATAAACATTCAAGTCCAGGAAGCACAGAGAGTCCCAAATACGATGAACCCAAAGAGGCCCACACCAAGACACATCGTAATTAAAATGCCAAATGTTAAACACAAAGAGAATCTTAAAAGCAGCAAGAGAAAAGCAGTTAGTTACCTACCAGGGGGCTCCCATAAGACCATCAGTTGATTTCTCAACAGAAACTTTGCAGGCCAGTAGGGATTGGCAAGAAGTATTGAAAGAGATGAAAAGCAAGGACCTCCAACCAAGATTACTCTACCTAGCAAGCTGTCATTTAGATCTGAAGGGCAGTTACAAAGTTTCCCAGATAAAAAAAACGTAAAGGAGTTCTTCACCATCAAACCAGTATTATATGAAATGTTAAAGGGTCTTTAAGAAGAAGAAGAAAAGAAAACTTAAAAATATTAACAATGAAATGGCAATAAATACCTATCTATCAACAATTGAATCTAAAAACAGAATAAACGAGCTAGCTGAACAAAACAAACTTATAGATTCAGAGAATACTTTGACAGTTGTCAGATGGGAAATGGGGTAGGGAAATGGGTAAAAAGGGTGAAGGGATTAAGAAGCACAAATTGGTTGTTACAGAATAATGATGCGGATGTAAAGTACAGCATAGGGAATATAGGCAATAATATTCTAATAACTATGTGTGGGGCCAGGCTGAGTGCAAGATTTGTTGGAATGATCACTTGCTAAGTTATGTAATGTCTAATCACTGGGGTGTATGCCTAAAATTAATACATTATGTCAACTATAATGGAAAAATTAAAATGATTTAAAATTTTTAAAAAATTAAGTTTGTATGATAAAGTTAAAAAATCAATTTATCACCCTGGCTGTGTGGCTCAATTGTTTGGAGCATCATTCCATGCACGAAAAGGTTGCCAGTTTGGTCCCAGTCAGGGCTCATGCATAGGTTGCGAGTTTGATCCCCAGTTGGGGTGCGTGAGGGAGGCTACTGATCAATGTTTCTCTCTTGCATCAGTGTTTCTTCTTTTCTCTCTCTTTAAAAATCAATGGAAACGTGTCCTTGAGAGAGAATTAAAATATCAATTTATCATCTTTATCTGAATCGGAAGTTCCTATATATGAATCAGCCTGCCCATTACAAGTTAGATTACATATTTTTTAAGAAGTAGAAAAAATTAACATGCATTGGGTTTTTACAATTTCTCAGTGGTAAACTTTTAACATTATCAAGCATGAAGAAGTTAGCAGTGTTAAGATATTGTAGTCTTCCGGTCTTCCTTAATGCCACTTTGATAGTATTTCATTCATAATCTCAGCATTTGTTTATTCCATATGTTATACACCTTTTATTTTCATATGTACAGAAAAGGCACATATCCTAGGTGTAAAACTCAATGAATTTTCAGAAACAGACCTTCCTCATTTAACTAGCAGCAAGTCAACTAAGAATAATAGTGGCACCGAAAAGTCCACTTTCATCCGTGTTGTGCTCCTTTCCCAGTGCTTCCCCTGTGTGCCTCTTACTAAACTGAAACTGAACTCATTTTCCCTGTGCATGCATCCAGATGAAAGACCGTCTGATTTTAACCTAATCTGTCTTAACATTCAACTCAAAGTGATCTTTACCTGCATCTCTTCCCTTTCTCTACGTCTCACTGTATCCCCAGAGATCAAAGTTTAAGCTTTATACTCACGGGCCTGTGCCGTCTTCCTTTTCTCGATGAGCTACTATGATTAGGTTATTGCAGTTTAGTCACTTTTTTGACTAGGTAACCATAGTTAAATGTTAAGACGACCAGTATTTGGTAACGATACTGTATTCAAAACTTCAGCAGTAGATATTTTATATGAATTGAAGCCAGGTAACCCATATTGTCACTTTGGAAATCCATGGGAAAGCTAAAAAGTATAGGAAAATGGAGGTGTTTTATTGTTCTAATGTTGTACAGTTTTCTTAATACTAGATTGTATGTTACTGTTCTTAGATTTTGAGGATGACATGATTATAACATCTGATGTCTCCCGGTATATCGAAGACCCTGGTTTTGGATATGAAGACTTTGCCAGACGAGGAGAAGAGCATCTGCCAACATTCCGAGCTCAGGTATGAGGTGCCTTTTTTTCAGAGAAACTAGAGAATAAATACTGTTCTTTACATTGTGAAATGTTGAAATGTAAATAAATTGGCTTCTAAAGAAATTAGTAGATAATTTTGATAGTCTGTGAATCTTTTTATTTAATCTAGTTTTCAGCCAAGCATATATAATTTGATGTCCCAATAGATGCATTATTATTTCAGTGTTTTCCTCACTTAGAGGGCAGAAGGAACCTGCTCTGTTCAGTTACTAGCTTTATTACATCGTAATTGGATAATATTCATACCACTTTGGGGGGGGGAGCATAGCAGGGAAGAACTCAAGGGATGTATCACATTTATTATTAAAAAAGACATTTTATAATAAGATCATAAACCAGTAACTAATGGCTTAAGAGCTATTCCTTCCCCATTCTTAGAAAAATATAGTCACAATAATGATGTGGCCCCCACAGAGAGTATAAATTTGAATTAGCACAAACTCCTTTGCACCTCTTCCAGATGATCTAACTTACTGAATAGGTTTGGTCACATAGGAGTAGTCCAAGGTCTCCTGGGGTCCTTCCAGATTAGGGTGTAGTTTTCATAGTATTATACTTGACCACAGGAAGTAGCCAGTTTGTTACTGACATGATAAGCCCTGGACCCCACTGAGAAAATGGCCTGGCACTCCAACCTACAAAGTGATGTGAAGGCTTCTTAGTAAAGCTACAAACTTAAAAATAAATTTGAAATATCTTCACTTACTTGCTTAAGTAGTTATAGTTAATAAAAACCTAGAGTTTATTTAAATGAAGAATGTCTGTTTTGTGATTGTATACATTTTATTCTTCTAGGACTATACCTGGGAAAATCATGGGTTCTCCCTGGTGAACAGACTTTATTCTGACATTGGACATCTTCTTGATGAAAAGTTTCGCATGGTCTACAGTCTCACCTATAACACTATGGCCACCCACGAGGACGCTGACACAGCCATGCTGCACAGAGCTTTATTTAACTATGTTCACTGTATGTTTGGAATCAGGTATGTTCATTGTGGAGACAGTTTTATACATTTCTAAAGGGAAATTCTGACATGAGTCTTACTACTTCTATCCTGTAGGAGTATATAGTTCTGGTGAGAAAATACTACATGTAGGCTTCTGATTTAAAAAAAATTAATCTCACTTTATAGGAAGCATTTGTCTGTGGTTAACTATTGTAATCTTAACATGAATATGTACATATAGTCATATAATAGTTTACTAGTGAGGGAGAAAAAAATCAGGAATCATTGGAAATAGGATAAGATCAGACTCAGTTTGAGAATCCTTCCTGAAGAATTAGCAGCTAAAAACCATATATGGTATTTCTTTAGATCACTTTAATAAGTGCTGGTTGGTTCGTTAGTTTTGAAGGAATGGTAATTAGGGTATAAATAAAACTAGGATAGATTCTGCCTTCATAAAGCTTATGCAAGTTAACATAAGAACCCTGAAACAAAACTATCAGTCACTGTAAATTAATAGCCTCTACATTTTAAAAATTAGCATTGTGTGGGTGGAGATGGAAAAGGTATAAGATGGAAAAATGGTAATGGAAAAAATACAATAAAAAATAAATTAAAAAAATAAAAATAAAATTAGCATTGAGAAGACAGTGAATACACGAGATTTAATGGTCTCATCAGGAAAGCTTTTTTCTTTTTTGGTGGGGAGAGAGTGTGCCTCTGTGAGCTGGTTTTTGAAGTCTTTTATGGAGATACATTTGCAGAAAGAGAAAGTCTGTAGTTACGAATGCATTCACTTTGTACTGTATCCTTTCTGATGAAGTAGCAGAAAGCCATTGTGAAGTGGAATTAGAATTTAGTTGTTAAGCAAAGTAGTTTTATCATTTTAACTAAGAAAAAAGAAATTTCCTGAAATACCAACATTCTACGTAAAAGACACTATTATGATGGTAAATAATAATTGCTATTTACCCACTTACCCTCCTAGTCAATAAGTTGTCAGAGAATCATCACATATTTTTTCTTTTCCTCTGTGCCACCGAGTGACAGCTGCCACTGACACAGTCCCAGGGCAAGGATGCACCAAAGGCTTTTCTTTCAGCACCAGCTACCAAATCCTGGCCCCTCTGCAGAATCATCACGTTTTAAAACACAGATATTATACCTATCGAATTAAGAAGAATAAACACCAATAGAATTTAACTCAATTGTGACAAATGTTTATTATATTCATGATAATAAATAACAAATGTTACGCTTGATTATATTTAGCTATGGGATAGTATCAAATACAGTTTATATAAAGTCCGTGAGATTCGGTGTTTTAATTGTGTTATGTTGGGTTAAAAATGAACAGAAAATGCAGAGATTTCACAAACCCCACTGCATTTACCCTCCTGAACCTCTGCGCCCATCTCCTCTGGCCCCTCTTGCTTGTCCTGGATGAGCTGTCAGTGCTGCTATGCCCTTGGGCCCAAAGCCCCGTCTACTCTCGGCTTCAAAGATCCTTATTCTAGCAACTCTCTCTTCTGTGCGATTGCCTTTACTCTCTTTATTCCATCTTTCTCATCAGTATATAAACTTGCTGTTATTTCTCTCATCTTAAGAACTTTTTTTTCTTTTGTTCCACTTGTCCCTCTGGCTTTTGTGTCACTTTCCTGCTCCTGTGCACCGCCAATCTCTTTGAAAACACTTTGTATATTTACTGTCGCCATTTTCTCATCTCTCATTCTCTCTTGAACCTGCTTCCAGATCAGGCTTTTACTCCTCCTCTGCTAACAAAACTGGTCTCATTGAGGCTTCCAGTGACCTCTGTAGCTAATTCTGGTCGTCTCCAGTTATCATCTTATTTGAGGCAGCAGCTTTGGACACAGTTCATTACTCCTTTCTTGAAACACTTGACTCCTACTTAGGACTTTATATTTGCGTCTTCAGGTAGTTCTCAGATGTCACCTCTCAGAGAAGCCCTCCTGCCCACCCTGTCTAAAAATCACAGCTTCTCCCCTAGCCACCAGTTTCATTCTTTCTCCGTAGCAGTTACCACCATCTGACATACTGTGCTTTTCTCTGTGTAATTTTTCTTTTTTCTCCAGTAGAATTTAAATTTCCTGAGGCCAGGGATTTTTGTCTATTTTGTTCATTTGTCTACTACCAGTGCTTAAAAGAATATATGGAAAATACATGGCACATAATAGACATTCAATAAATGTTTTTAGATGAATTGATTAATGAGTTTTTGGTGTTTAATTACTAGACAGTAAATGTCTCTGGTATAACTTTAGAAGTCAGAAATTCTGGTTTCGTCATTATCAAGCTGTTGGCATATTGCTCACAGGTATGATGACTATGACTATGGAGAAGTTAATCAATTACTTGAACGAAGCCTGAAGGTTTACATTAAGACAGTGGCCTGCTACCCCGAGAGAACTACCAAGCGCATGTACGACAGTTACTGGCGTCAGTTCAAACACTCAGAAAAGGTGTGTTTCATGACTAAACAGTATACTATGGGTAGATTGTTCCATATAAGAAGTAGTGATTATGAAAATATTATGAAATGAGTACCATTAAAAGAAATGGAAGTAGCATCATCTAGCCACCTTTTTAAAATGTTTCTAAATTTAGGTTTATTGAGTATTTAACTAAATTTTGGTTGTGTATTTTGTCTAATATGGTATATAAAGTTTAGCCTTCACTAAACTTCGGCCTTTAAAGGACTCGTGGGCATGGACAACAGTGTGGTGATTGCTGGAGGGAGGCAGATGTCAGGATATGAAATGGTAATAGGGAAAAAAACTTTAAAAAAACAATATTTGAATCAGAATGTTGATATTTTAAAAGTACATTTGAAAAATCATCTTTCATTCTATCTATTAAAAAGTCAAACCTAGCCCCGGCTGGAGTAGCTCAGTGGATTGAGCGCGGGCTGGGAACCAAAGGGTCGCCGGTTCAATTCCCAGTCGAGGCACATGCCTGGGTTGCAGGCCAGGTCCCCGCGAGGGCCATGTGAGAGGCAACCACACATTGCTGTTTCTCTCCCTCTCTTTCTCCCTCCCTTCCCCTCTCTCTAAAAATAAATAAAAATAAAAAAAAAAGTCAAACCTACTGAGATGTTAAGTGTAGTTGTTTCTTAGCCTAGAAGGCTTGTCCATTTAGAGATTTTTTTAACTGTAGGCTTTCGAGTTAACTTGTCATAACAACAGTTCCTCATTCTACTTTGGTAATTTAATATTTTGATAATATAATGCAGGACCTTTGAGTCAGCTATATGATATAAAAATATTTCTTTGGATATAGGGCAATTGTTATTTAAGAATTAATAAATATTAAGGATCTTTACTAACATTACAAGAACTGGCCTTAAACCTGAGTCTGTTGACCTCTAAGTCCAAGTATCTTCCATTTATTCCACTGTTTTCTAGCTTGAGAGTAAAAAACTTTTTAGGGTCCTAATACTCACTATATAACTATAGATGACCTTGACAGAAAACGTTATGGCCTCATACCCGGCAGATTTTTTTGAAAAGTCTTAGAGCCAATCACACAGTCAGTAAATATCCATTTTATCCCAGCTCTCCCCTTGATGGATCTTTATGGCCTCTTTACATGTTTGCAGTAGATTTTCTTCCATTACTATTTTTATCTAGAAATTCTCTTCATTCATCAAGAGATTCATATCTAACAATATACCAACCTATAGAAAGTAACCAAAATAATTGAAATATAATGCCACATTTTTGTAATACATTTTGAAAATATATGAGTTAACCTATCAACTGAGAAATAGTATCCCCCCAAAATTTAAGTGCTTTTTAACATTTTTAAAAGATGCTAGGGAAGCTGCGCATAACTAATGAGTATAACACACTAATTACACATTACTGAAAGCTTCAGATGTTCACTTTAGTATCCTTTCAATTAAATAGTAAAAAATGTTTTTTAAAGTTTTCCAAGGAATAAACATAGGGTATAAGAAACGCAGGGTGGATTTTTAGCCATATAAAATTTTACAACTGGAAGAAAGCATTAATACAGTTTTTAGAAAAGTTGTGATGTATAAAAATTAGTTTTATTTTATAACCCAAAAGACTGATTGGCTTTACATAACATATATGCTAACAAAATTATTGGAATTGTTAAGACTTTAGGGCAGGGGTGTCAAACTCATTTTCACTGGGGGCCACATCAGCCTCATGGTTGCCTTCAAAGGGCCGAATGTAACTTTAGGACTGTATAAATGTAACTACTCCTTAACTAGGGGCAAGGAGCTCGGTGCTGCCACCAGGTAGAAACAAGGTGCCGGGCCGGGTAAAACAAGGTGGAGGGCCGGATTTGGCCCACAGGCCCTGTGTTTGCCTCCTGTGTTTGAGGGGTTATCTTTACTGCTTATGAGAGCTGTTTTTTATAAACAGTTTTTCTTTGCCTGTTACATCACGTACATGCATGCCTCTGCCCAGGGGGATGTGTTTATGCACGTGTCTACATACACAAGAAAAACCTTTGTGAAGGCTTGCTATAGGAATAAAATTTAAAAATTTTCAGTTGTTTATAACGGTCATTAAATTGATAACATTTTCATTTCTAGGTTCACGTCAATTTACTTTTAATGGAAGCACGGATGCAAGCTGAACTTCTCTATGCGCTTCGTGCCATCACTCGGCATTTGACCTGAAGCAGCAATCAGGGAAAATGTCATATATGTGTAAAGACCTTTTCACATGAGATATACATCAGAAGCTGTTTGTGATGTAGCATCGAAAATTACTCACTTCTCTGTGTCAAAGTGGAGCCGTGTTTGGGGGCGGCTGTAATGTGCAATGATGTGTTTTCTTTTTCCTGTTGCTTAACGTTCCTAACAGTGGCAGACACAATGCTGAGGAGCACTGCTTGCATTGTTCGTAGTTGGATTTTTGGAAACTGATCATAAATCACGAACCTGGTTTGTTAATGCTTAACTTCAGCGCTTTGGGGTTTGTGTGTATTTCCCTCCCCCCTTTTTCTGGTTAAATAAGGAAAAGCGCTTCAAATCTGCTCAAGCGATGGTTGATTCAGATATTGGAATTCAGCAAAGAATAACCTCCTCTGGCCATTCTCAACTTTTCATGTTGTGTCCTAAACCTGGTAGAGGAAAAGCATGCGCTGTTGAACTAAGCTGCTCACCGGACACATACCTGTGTCCCCAGGAGATTATTTGTCAGGCACTGTTTGGTGTTTTGTTTTTTTTTTTTTTGTTCGTTTGTTTTTGTTTTTTTTTACTGCTATTGGCGATAACGTGAAATGTGATACAGCCATTGTCCATAATTTAATGTGAAATTAATCATGATGAATTCTATAGCATGCTACTGAAATGCCAAATTCAGCTATTTTCTTTCTATTCTGAAACAGAAGTTTCAGTTTTCCATATCAGATGTATATATTAAAAGCGGAATTATGCACAATCCTTTCTATCACTGACAGTAATCCTCAGTCATCGTAAATGATCAGTGCTCACAGTGCTGCTTACAGTTCATTTAGTTGGCACATAAAAACTTGTATCCACCCACACAAGGCTGACCAAAAATTTTCTTTGCACATTTTTCTGTTCTCATAGTGTTTTTCTATATTGCAGTAAGCAGAAGAAGGTTAATATGCCTATATTTTTTCCTGTAGGCTTTTAGAACTTATTTTCCATGATTTTTCTTATCATAGGTTAAACAGTTTATTATTCAAAGGTAAAAATTGTGTTTCTATGCATTAATGTGAATGAACAACAACAACAACAAAAAGAGTGCAATATGTTAAAAAATATATATATACTCAACTAAACTCTCCCCCTGTTAGTCACTGCAGAAGTGTCCTTTAAAACAGAGCCGTAAAGAAATTTGGTTCAGATTTCTTTATTGCACAAGGCTTTTTGCCTTACTGGGGTTGAAAATGTTCCTCTCATAATGCCAAAGCATCCCCTTCCCCAGAAAAATCTCTTTGGGTGACTGGTTAAAAAAGATTGTCAAGTGTTAGGGGAAGAATATAAGCATCCAAAAAGTCACATTTTTGCATTGGTTTATGTTGCTTGATTAGACTATCTTCACAGAGCACAACATTATGTGTTTATAGCTTTAATTTGTCTTCTGTTAACGAACCAGTGAAGTGCCTAAAGAGATGCTTACTATCCAGTGGGACACGACTGCACAGCTTCAACACTTTTTGGTTAATTAGCGGTGACTTAAACTGTATACCAACATGCTGATTTTTAAAAGCAGATCCATTTTCCATAGTAAATAATATAGTTAAAATTTTTTGTTAAGAGTTCCCACAAAGATTTTAGATTTACTGACTTGTAACGTAGGACTTTTCTTCCTCTCTCGTGAAAGAATAGCGGACTAGTGTTTTGTTAAGTAATTTGCCCCCTTCCATTTATCTTCCTTTTCTGGTACAGTAAGTAGGTTGCTTTCTTTTAGATCTTGTTCCAGATAAGAAAATAGAGAGGTGACTGTAAGTCTGTTAACGTGAGGAAGTTCTGCATTTTTAGATTCTAGGCTCTTCTTTGAAAACTTCCATGTGAGGAAAAAATGACTAATTTTTTAATGACAGGGTGGTTTATTTAAAGAGATCATTCAAAGAACTCATGCCAGGTTTCTTCTGTTTTGTTTATTGATGTACCATATGTTGGTTTTATTCAGTATCACATTACATAGATATTTTTTATAAAGAAAATATGTAAGAGAATGGCAAACCCCAGATGACAACATAAATGTCCATTTAACTTCCCTAACTTTAGAACTTTCAAGTCGAGGATATCTCTCAATCTTGACATTTGTTTTTTCATAGAGTTCTTTCAGTCAGCAGCCCTCTATTTGTGTGCAGGTGACGTGTGTCACAGGATGGAAATGACTTTTATATACTGAAAAAGAGGAGAAGTTCTCAGACAACACCCATGTGAGCTTTAGACCAAAAGGGGAAACAAGGTTTAAGTAACTAACATGGCCACTTAGTTTTTGTTTTTTTCTTGTTTTTCCCCAGAAATGTAAGTAGTTGGAATTTGAGTTATGGAAATATTAGTGCCTTTACTAGATCTTTTTCCTAGCAAAGTTTCTTTTCAACTCAGCATTGATCTATCTCATCAGTAATCAGGAAAATCAGTTGACTTGGAACTATAAACAAAAACAAAACAATTTGTTTATGAACCTCAGTGAACCAGCCTAGAAAAACTGACTTCTGGGGGCGCCTGAGCGCCTCCTCAGATGCAGCATGCACAGCATTCCAGTTGTGAATACCGTGTGACAGCGAGTTTGCTGTGAACTTTACCTAATGCAAACTTGAAATTCTGATGCGGTTTTCCAGGGTGGTGTTTTTTCAGAGTATTGAATTTACTATGTAGTAATTTATAGCATAGCTTTTTATATTAAAATGTGATATTTTTAAAAGAGCTCTCTGGTTCCATTGGTGAGACGACGTGACTATGCGAGACGCTGACCCACACCTCGGCTCGCATTGTGCCAAACTCAGAATACACGTGTCCGTGGAAACAGCACATGTGAATGTGAATTCCCTGACTCCGTTGCCTGTCATGGTAATCTAGTCACCCACTGATGTGTATGCTTGATCGATGTCTGTTTACTTTCAGATTGCAGGTTTTCCAGCTCTAGTTGTAATTCTTAATTTTTAAGATCACCTTAAGAAATACCTAAATACTGTCCGATCTGAAAGTAAATCTGTTCTTTAACCCGATCCCTTGACTATAGGAGTGGCCTGGCGGCCTCATTGGATTGTCAGATTAGGCCTCCTCAGGTGAACTCGTGATATTTAGAGGAAAAAAAGGTTTTTGAGACGGGACTGCTTATTACCTTACTCACCTTTTTGAACTAAGTATATTGTCTCAGTCTCAGGAAGAATCTTTGTTCCATTTGGGGTACTTTTTAGAAAAAAAGATGGCCTTTAATTATGGCTTTAAACCCAAATAATGGCCAAGTTCCACAGGGCTGCTGGAGAACAGAGACTCAGTGTAAGCTTTTTATCAGTGTCGTATTTGAACCAGAATCCCTGCCTTAGTCGTGTCATGTATAGACTCCTGACATTTTCAGTGCTCCTGAAAGCTAATTAACATTACTCCAGAGCAACTTTTTCCTTCCTGCCTTAGAGTTATTTTTAATCCAAAATCATAGATTTTTTTCATGCTGTCGCAAAATAAAATTATCAGCAAACAAAGCTCTGTACTTAAAAATAGTTCACCACTGTAGTGCAGACTGTATTCGTATTGATGGTAACATTCTCTTAAACTCTAAGGACCAGTCATCAGGGAAAAAAATAAATTTCAGTGCATGTTATAAAAATGATTTGCACTGTACTAGTAAAATGAGGTTTTTGGTTTATGTTGTGTTTAAAGACAATTCTAAATCATTCCTCTGGAAAGAAAGGCCTTAAACTCTTTGTCTAATAGGCCTTTTTCTTTTATGCAAATAGAGGGTCTTGCTGCATGGAGTAAACTTATGCAACACTAATGTTATATAAATAGTATATGAAATTTTCTTAGTAGTGTAATCCAACAGCAGACTGAGAGACACGTGACTACACTATTCAGATCAAGTTTTAAGTTAGCTAATCTGTATAATCAGAACCTCTTCTAGGTGGCCATCATCATAAACTATGTTTCCCTATAATCTCCCTCTGGAGACTGAGAATCAAAATAAGTAGTCTTTCCTCAAAGCAGTACTGTAACATGAATGTATTCATCTCAGTCAACAGAACTTAAATGCCCCCTTTATGTGGAGCTTATTTCCATGCTAATGTGGCTTAGTTAGCAGTGTCTGCTCAGGTGAGACCTAGAACAAAAACAGCAGGGGTGAAAAGGATCATGGAGATAGAGGTATATGTCAAGCAGAGCCTGGTGAGGAAGGAAAAGATTTTCAAAAAACACAGGAAACGTCATTTCAAGAGCGTGGCTGTCCTCAGCATCGCACACTTACTATAAAGGAACATTTCCCGTCGTCGTCGGAGCTCCTCCCGCTATTCTGCCCACCCTTCCCGCCTGCTTTCTCTTCCTCCAAGTGCCTCAACCGTACATGCTCCCTCTCCTCCCCTTCCCTCAGTCCGTCTTGGTCTGAATGCCTTTTCACACTCCAAACCAAACATCACCAGCCACCTGCTGATAGTCACCAGCATTTGCTTTTCTGAGTCACGTTTTCTCCGTTCATTAAGAATATGACTTTGTCCTAACTCCCTCTAAATCCTGCTACCATCCTGTAATATTTTGGCTCACCTTTGTTCCAGAGACCCCACCAGATATTATGCAGCACCAATGTAATCCCGTCCATCCCAGACTGTTCTACCCTTTCCCAGCTGCCAAAATATCTTGCTGTCCTCTACCTCATCCCCAAAGAGCCTATAAATTCAGAGTTATCCAATGTTTTCATGGATTTACTCTCTGTTGTTCAGTAATACTACTTCCATATTTTAAATAAATCACAGAAGATTTTTGCCTTCTAACAAAGTAGGAATCTTTATATTTATACAGATACAGAAATTAAACTATTTCTACCATGCGGAATTTAGCATTTAACAGGATTTTAAAGTGATTGAATTGCCATTCTAACCTGGATCTGTATTAGGTAATAAATACTGGTATTACTCCAAGTTATTTGAATGTAAAGTTAAAACTCCCCAGCAGTCCAGATTGATCTGTAACCTCTATTGGAACAGGAAAGTTCTGGCATACAGAAGGGTGGTGTTTCAGGCATTTGCCTCGAAACACACTTTTAATAGAAAGATGTGTGATAAAGGGTGTTCAGGTGGGCCTGTTAGATCACAGAAGCCCATATGATTATATGTTTTAAAAAGCCACAAAATTAGCTACCTAAGGATTTGATCAAGCTTTCCTGGGTTAGACTACTCTGTTCTCCTGGGAGTTGGGGGGATATCCTGTGGGATGGAAAGGGAACACATTGACTTTGTCACCTTTATTCCCTGGCTGTACCTGGGAACACCCAGACAGTATCACTGGGGAGCAGGAAACGCATAGAGGAGGAAGAAACAGGAGTTCTTCCTCACCAGCCAGTGTGCGCTTACTCACTGTAGATCCTAGAGGAGGACTTGTCGGATTTCTGTTACGGGGTGTGTTTATCCACGGATGGCTGTCTGACCTGAAGACGAATGAACCACCCTGTTTGAAAGTATCGATTGCCGTGATCAGTGGTGGTATCTGTATGCTTTTCACTCCCATTCATGAGCAACCCAACCTGATAGCAGAGTCTGGTAATGCCTTTTAGGGCCTAGGACTGACTCAATGCCTAGTTAAGAAATGAGACAGTAATAGAGACTGAAGGAATGGATTTTATTAAATTGTATGTAATGAAGCATTTGTTCTGGCTTTAAATTAATCATGGTTGCACCACCATGAAGTGCAGAATTGAAAAAGGAGAGGTATGGGGTAGGAAGAATATTTGATTCTTTGCAATGCTTGCGGAAATTTTTGAAATTACAAAATGCATACTATAAAATAGCCTTTAGAACAAAAAACCCATTTTGCAGCTCATAGAAGAATAACAAACAAAAGTAAGCCTAAATACGATAAATATAATTTTTGGTACATAAATTTGCAAAAACAGTCTTTTCTTCCACCCCTCAATTTAACCTTTTAGAAGGGAACGTATGAATCCTGGTCAACTAGTTTATGCGTTACACTTACCAAATGAAATGGACCATGCATCTCTTTCCTAATGTCTTCAAAAAATTTTTACCTGACCTCCAAATCTGATAAGGAAGGATCAAAAGGTAGGATAAAGGAAACATATCAGTTGGGTGGACAAGTGGTTTCCTTTGTAATGTTGAGGGTGTTTTCTCCTCTCTGTATTTTACTGGTTCTCTAAAAGCGAAGAGTTCAACGATACTCTTGTTCATCAAGGAAAGTTATCCAAACTCTGTATCTAATGCAGATATTTCCTTTGCATTCATGTATCTTCTCTGGAAAGAAAATACAGTTTTTCCCTTCCACGTTGTCTTTACATTTATTCTTTTCAGCCTGAGATAAGATAGACACAGAAAGCAAACCACAAGCCCGTTTGGCATCTTTGTGCTGACAGACAGTGACGCCCACACGCACAGTCTGAGCAAAGTGAAGCAGAACCTGTCCAGGCGGCTCGGAACATGGCCTCGCTGCTTGGATTAGCTCCTTCAAACCTGAAAGTAATGTTTCTGGTCATGGAAGAACTGGATGTATCCTTTAGCTTATAAAATAGGATTTGAACTTGAAATCTCGTTTTTAAATCCTGATTTTGCAGGGCAGCTACATGATGAATGTACATATTAAGGCTTTGTAGCTGAATTGCACATGAAATCAGATTGCCAACTTTTTGACTTTCAATTTTAGACTTCATTTTATCCTTAAGTTGTGAGCGATATATGTAGCATGCTGTGAAATGTCTATTATAGTTCTTTAATTCATCAGTATTAATACAGAATTATCTTTTGTGTTCCTTGGTACTTTTTATTCAGTGTAATCAGAAGCTGTGATGTTTTGCCTTTGTAGTCCTGTGCTTTGTTACTGTAATTTTTTTTACGAAGCACGTGACTTTGGACTAATGTGAGGCAGATGATCTTTAAGACTGCTATATATATATGTCTCTTACTATATAAGGTTTTCAATTAGAATAAGCTTTTATCAGGTAGATCATTGATGCAATTTAGGATTTACACAATTTTCATTGTCAAATGGCAGTCTTATATTTATAGTTTCAATTCTGAAAATAGCAAACTTGATAAACAGCCACTTTAAACTTGTTCTGGCAAACCAGACCCTGCTGTAGATGTAGTCTAAGGTAGTTAACCGTGTAAGCCTTTTCAGCTGTTACGCCCTCCACATGAGTCAGCAGTTAAGGAGATTATAGAACCCATGAAAGCTTTTTGTATGTATGACTAGGTTTTATTTTTCTTATGTTGCTGATTTTACAACTCTGACTAAAGCTGACCTGAATGGATCAGTTTATGTGTGTTCTAGTGCTTTAATGCCTTTTTTTTTTTTTTGGAGGGATGGGTAATATTATTTGAACAGATGCAGAAGGAAATGTTAGTGAGTCAAGACAAACACATTTGAAATAAAGGAACTGTGTATTAACATGTTAACAATTCATAACTGCACTTTTTATGACATTTTGAAAATCTATTTATAGGTACAGAACAATGGGTTTTGTTAAACTGTATCACATTTATACTTGCAGAATTTATTTCATTGTTATTAGTAGGAATTTTATTGGTTCAATAAAATCGGCAAAACTGAACCCCGATTATTTGCTTTTATGTATGTACATATTTATATTTACATTGGAGTAGCATTCTTGCCCAGGTTTGTTTTTGTGTGGTTATTGAGATAGGCATTCCTAAAAGACATCTGAGTTGTAAGAGTCATTTTCTCCTCCTTAATTTCTCCCTCACGCACAGTTTTCTCATGCCATTTCTCATAGTCACTCAATATTGCATTAGTAGAATATTGCAATAGTATAAATTACTATTGTATTTATGTATAATGTATAGTTACTGTTACCTATACATTAGGCAGTTATACATTACCTGTGTAGTTAGGCAAAACATGTAGTTATTGTTACCTTTTAAAATGTCAGTTATGGTCTCATCCAGAAGGATATTAATTTCACTTTATCTCTTGTTACCAAAAATAGTAAAGAAACAATACCATTTTATGGATGAGGACGTTGAGTCTTAGAGAGCTTTGCCTGCCCCAAAGTTTGCAGAGGATTCTGCTCTGGGCTTTCTGATACCACTTCTTACATGGAACTTCACTGCCTTAATTCAGCCTAAGTTTCTTGCTAAATGATTGAAATGACCATGCTATCAACATGACATTTTACTCTGAACCAGAGGTTAGATAACCTTCCTCTTTAGCTAACTTGCAACTTTTATGATTTTTTAAAAAATTGATTTTTTCCCCCTCTAGTCCTGAATGGGTCCTTTAAAAGATGGTCCCCGAGGGGAAGGTGCACAGATCAGTTTCTAAAACAGATACCTGTCCATTTAAAGGCTAACCATTTCTCCCAACAATAAACCTGATTCTAAACAAGACTGGGGAAAGCCTGAAACTGTTGCATTTTATTTTTAGGACCATTCTCCTACATAGCAGAAGTTACCAATTCAGAGTCAGAATTTCTAATGCACAGAACTTTCTAAGTGCGGCGGGAAGAAAAGTCAGCCTCAGAAAATGTCTCTGCTCCCATGATCTCATCTACTTCACATGTTTCAAAACACGGGTGAGCCCAGACCTTACCACAGAACTCTTTAAAAGGAATTTGAGGCAAGAATTCTTAATATGCCTTCCTGCACTGGCCTGCTCCCAAAATAAATGAAAATAAATCCTTCATCTTTGCATCAAGATGAAATTCAGGTGAATTCTGCTGGTTGCAGTACTTTTCACCACCCTTTGACTATTCCTTTATTTGCAGACGCATCAGTGCACAGGGATCCATTTCACAGTCACCATGGCCCCTCCAAGTCCTGTCCCGCTGCTGTGGCCACCGGGCCCATGCAGGCTGCAGCCAGGTCTTCGCAGGCCCAGTGGGAAAGTACCCCCTGCAGCCCTGGGCTGCACCGGTCTGGTTCCCTGCGTGGAGGCTGCGCTGAGTGCTCCCGGCAGGGTGCCAGAGGGACCTGCCTTTGAGCTGAGCACCAGCAGAAGTGAAGGAGTTAATGGTTGGCCCAGGAGCAGTGACTAACTGGAGCACTGGGAGCCGTGCTTCCTTCTTTCATTTCCCCAGGCCACGATTTGGAGACTCCCAGCACCTGGGGTTGAGTGCCAGTCCACCTCGGTCAGCCTTCCCTCCTTTCCTGTTTCAGTCCCCCACCCCTCCACCCCTGCCCTGTGGGTCTCCAATCAGCCTTGATCTTGTGCTTTGCTTTCCTGGGAGCCCAGGCCAAGAAAAGGCAGTACAGTATAGGGAGTGAGCATGCAGATTGCAGAATAAATTCAGATCTAAGCTCCACCATTGCTAACTACCTGACCTTGAACAAGTCAGTTAATGTGGTTCCTTTGTTTCTTCATCTGTAAAATGCAGGTCACAGTAATGAGAAAGAAGACATAGCCCTTGTCGTTCAAAAGGGGGACAAGGGGGGAAGCTGATGGCGAGATGGGGGCAGCTGCCAACATAGAAGAGAGTAAGATAATAGCTTGTAAAATGGGGGTCATAAAAGCCGTCATTTCTCAAGAACCTTCTAAATATTAGGAACTTTAAATACATCATTTTTATTATAATCATTCTGCAAGTGGGTATTACCCCCATTTTAGACATTTAAAAATATAATCTTAGCAAAATCAAGCAGTTTGTCTAAGATCACACAGGTGGATGGTTGAACTATTCTCAGATTTGTCTGACTTTTATACGTAGTCTTTTTTCCTGTATGCCCTTGTGTTTGCTGTTATCGGTGACAGTTTTTTAAAACATTTAGTAGTTAAGCAGTCACCTGTAGAATAACTAAGATTTGGGGCAAGACGTTTAGGTAGTGAAAACAGAAGGAGCAGAAACGCACGGTAGTAGTCAGTGCATGTGTGCGGGATTTCCACTAGAGATGGATTTGGGGGGGTGTCCTTGGGTCAGACTGTGCAGGGTCTGAAAGGTTTAAGCCAAAATACTTGCACTTATTCATTTGGAAAAGCAGATGAAAGTCACTTTCTATGGATTTCTTTTTTTTTTTAACCATGGGGATAGCTGTGCCTGCTCCTTGATAACCAGCATCCGACTGGAATTTCAGGGCAGGAGAGAAGCTGCAAGGTAACTGTGATGCCTCCTTTGGGAAGTTGTACGAATATCTTAAATAATTTCCCGAACACTTGGACATCCCCTTGATGACGTACGCCAGGCTGTCCTTGGTAAAGCCTAAGATACGCAAGGCAAACTGTTGGCACACAAGACCTGGCCTTCCCACATACAGGCACAGAGACCTCCTGATGCCCAGGACCGACACGAGAGCCTTCAGAACTTCGTGCTTTCTAACTGCACTTTACCTAACTGAATAAAAGTTAGGAAATGGATGTGGTAGATTGTTTACATGAATGGAATCAATGAATGTTCTCCCTGCATTCACACCCTTTGGACTGTAATGTAACAAGTTCCCTCACTGAGAGGTGAGAGTGTTCTCTGCTTCCTTGGACATGGGTTCACCCCGTGACTCAAGGGGTGGCAGCAGTGGCATTGGCATCGCTCAAGCTGCAGACAGGCTTTAAGGGACCTTGCCCGCTTCCATGCTCTCTCCGAATCCTGCCATGCCGAGGATAGCCTGCTGGAGGAGGAGCCCACTGGGGCAAGCTGAATGGCCCCACGTATTCTGGCCAAGGCCTCAGACATGTGGGAAAGACCACCCAAGATCAGTAAAGTCAGCTTACCTGCAACTGACTGCTGACGCACGGGGCGTGCCTCACCAAGCCCAGTTCAGATCAGCAGAATCGCCCAGCCAACCCACAGGCCCCTGAGCAAAACTCCCTATTTATTGTGCACCATTGAGGTTTTATGGTTGGTTCTATGTTACACAGCATTATTGTGGCAATAAATAACTGACGTAATGCAAGTGGGTGGCACTTCACAGAGGAGTGGGATGGGGAATTTCTTCCTCATTCACAGTCTACTAAGGATAGCCTTGGAGGAGGAGGTAGAAGAGGGTATGGGGGAATAAATGGTGGTGGAAGAAGACTTGACTTGGGGTGGTGAACACACAATACAATATATTATAGAACTGATGTGTTAGAATTCTACGCCTGAAACCTATATAACTTTATTAGCCAGTAGCACCCCAATAAACGCAATAAAAAAGAAAGAAGAGGATAGCCTTGGAAATAGTCTCAGGGATTTTCATTACTATCTTTCAACTAGAGTCAAAGTAGTTGGTAACTTCCTCATCAGCCCTCTGACCCTCTCTGTCCTCAGAATGTCCCTCTTTGTGGGGTGGAAGATATCATATTCCTGTCAAGCTCATTCTTAGTCTTCATCCTCAGTATTTTGGACCCTAAGCATGACCGTACCCATAACTGGACTAGTGAGTTTAGGGCCCAAATACCCAAACATCAGAGTACATAAGGATCACTGGGGACCTTGGTAAAAATCCAGATTTATGGAACCACCTGTGGAGATTCTGATGTAGGGAGTGAGGGACAGAGACCAGCAACCTCCATTAAAAAAATCTAGGGGCCACAGTCTGACTCTGGGGGAAGGTGGTTGGGTTATTTGTAAGAGGAGCTTTCTAGTTCTGAATGTAATAAACCCGAATTGTAATTACCCGAAAGGGTACTATTTGAAGGCTGTGAAAAGAAAAAAAGAAAAAGAAACAAACCAAATCAAAGTGTAGAAAGACAAGTGGGCACGGAAAGTTGTCATGGAATCATGAATGGGGTTAGGGGACAAGGAAAAAAACACTTTTCTCCCACATTTCAATGAAGGTTCCTGCTATACTTCTATTCCTATCTCAGGTGACATTTAGACCAAATGACCAGTCCTTAACCATGCTGCACCGAGAGACCCCTGAGGACTTTAAAATACTGACACCTGAGAACCAGCCCACTGCCCTGAGGTTCTGATGGGATCAGTCCGAGGTGCATACAGGACATTTGGTTTTGGAAAGGTTTCTTGGTTATACTAATGTCCAGCACATTTTGAAAACAGGTGGGCAAAGTTAATAATACCTTCCACCAAACAGACATCTTCCTGACAGCGGAAAGAATTTCAACCCTGATTTACCAAACCGACTTGCAGGCCAAATGGAGAGAAGACTGTTGGATTAGGCAGGTAAGGAAAGGAATTCCCAGCTGCTTCTAAAGTCACATGTTAAGGCAGAAACTTAGAAGTGCCGGGAAGGTGAACATGGAAACGTGGACCTGTGTCACATGACCATGACCCCTAGGAAAAGAAGGGCCCGTGCGTGCTTGTGAGCAGAGCACTTTTGCATGTGAAAGTCACTCTGGATTTCTCTGAATGTGTACGCAGTGTGTGCACTTAAAAATGGCATGCGGGTTACATAATATCTTCTGTAATTCCTCTCCTCCCTATGACTGTGGTAAGAATGCTTGTCTGGCATTTCAGATATTTCTTGAGTGCAGGAATCCTGTGTGACATCCAATATTCCCATGAAAATAAGACCTAGGGGAATTCTTTAAAAACTAAATGGGCTGTAGTAGATTATAGTCTAAGCCGTGCTTCTCAAAACCTTTACTCCGTGCATCAAAATCTACAGGGAATCTTCTCAAAAATAGACATCCTGGAAACCACCCAAACTTGCTGAATCAGTGGGAGGTATGGGGCTCACACAGTTTCCCTTTCTCCGGGCTCCCCACACCAACTATTATGCACTCGGCACCACAGTGGTCTCCTTTTGAGACCCGTGTGTCCTTCAGAAGCAGGCCCCCTTACACAACATTTTCTGCGTGGCCTTCAGTCTGCCTCGACTGCCTCCCCTCTCTGTCTCTTCAGTGTATGGCCAAAAAAACCAAAGAAGGGTCACACCTTATTAAAGCAGCAAATCTAATGGAATTTAGAAGAAGCTACATCAAAGTTGGATGCCCCACAGGAAAAATGAACTCCCCATTATAAACCTGTTATAGACTATTCCTGAATTAGAAACTACTGAAATGGAATTTCTCAATCAAAAGGCAAAAAATATGCAGTGCTCTTAATACACATTTCTGGATTGCTTTCCGGAAAGGTTGTGCCAACTTACCCCTTGCCAGTGTGCATGAGATGCCTCCCCCCACCCCCCATGGGCACAAGCCCTTCAGACAAACTGCATCTCCTTTATGAGTTTGCCCGGTGCTGGCCTTGGTGAGATCAAACAGCACACTCTGTGCCTGGACCAAGGACGCGGTGACGGGCGAGGCTCAGACAGCCATGGGACCTCTGAGCGAGAGAGAAGGACTCTTACCATTTGGTTGAAGTGAAAAGACTCTGTGTGGTTTTCAAGAGGAGAGTGGCTACCCAGTTTAGAGGGGATGTGGCAGCACCAAGGCTGCCAGCTGCTTGGCCGGGGGCTGGTGGGTCGTTACAGAGCCATCCCTACAGAAAGAACCTGCCTGGGCTGAGGCTGGGGCTGAGAAGGTCCCCGGACAGGGTGCAGGGACTGACTGAGAGGGTAGGAGGTCAACAGGGGTGGGCGAGTTTGAGGGCTTCAGAAGACCCTGCACTCTAATTTCGGGCGGTAGGCCTGGCGGTCACAGAGCCCAGTTGGCCCTCATGCCCTCTCTCAGCTTCCTGGTGCTGTCATGGGGCGCTCGCTGCCCCGGGCTTTGCCCACCCTGGTGCCCCAGAAGGAACCCGTGCTGTCACACAACGGTGGGTTCTAACCTCCTGCTTTCGCTGAGCCCCTTCTATGTAATCCTTCTGGGACCTGCACTCTTTCTGCTCACTTCTGCCTGTGGCAGAAGGATTCAGGAAGTGGCAGTGTGCTCCCATAGTCCAAAGTGAAATGATGGTCTGTCTATTCAGGACACGCAAAACAAAATAAAAAAAACAAACCAACCCTGTTTGTAAGCTTTATCTCAATGCTCTTCCTAGCT
This sequence comes from Micronycteris hirsuta, assembly GCA_004026765.1. Taxonomy (NCBI): domain Eukaryota; kingdom Metazoa; phylum Chordata; class Mammalia; order Chiroptera; family Phyllostomidae; genus Micronycteris; species Micronycteris hirsuta. The sequence continues at coordinate 3,378 of PVJI01019477.1, read as the reverse complement.
GTGAAAGACTTGAGGTTGAAGAGGCAATTTCATTACAACTGTGCATTGAGTCCCAGCTCCCTTCACAGCCCATTCTGAGGGATGTCTACACGTCTTGTGGAGGTTAAAGAACCCCATAGATGGGTGTTTAACTTCAATCTGAAAGAAAGCACTGGAACTAAGCTGTGGCTTGAGCCACCCTCACTGGCAGGCCAGCCTGGGGTTGTGGCGGGAGGGAGGTGGGCAGAGCAGCAGAAACAACTCTTCCAGCCTTTGCCATGGCAAGACTGTGCAAGCTCTCTGTGGGCCAGGCAAAGAACTGAAAGGTAACCAGGCTGGTAGTATCTTAAAGGGACACTTGTCTAAGAGGGAGATACCCCCAGTGCTCGGGCAGATGCTGGGGGGGATCACAGGCATCTGGGGGGATCACCCAGAGAGTGCATGTCCCTGCGTCAGTCCACTGTGCTGCCTGGGCTGTGGCTTTTATTATGAGAGCAACGGAAATGATAGCAAGAGTTTTCAGCTGTGTGCATGGAGGAGGGAGGAAGGATAGTGACATGGTCAGATTTGCATTTTGAGAACATTCTGGCTGGGGCATGAAGAATGAAGGCGACCAGAATAGAAGTGGAAAGGCTAGTTAATCAGCCAGTCAGGAGGAAGGAGCAAGTAGCGAGGACGAGGGTGGGGCGCGGAGATGGTGAGCAGCAGATGGATTCGGGAGGTAAGAGGCAGAAGGGATTGGACTGGGGGAGGGTAAACAATAAGGAGGTGTCAGGATGACTCCAAGGCTCCTGGCTTGCATGTGGCTGCCCGATGGAGCCATTTGCTCAGAGAACCCTGGAAAGGGGCCAAGTGCTGGGAAAGAAACCATGTGTTTGCCTTGGCCACTGAGAATTTGGGGTGACTTTGAGATGCACAGACAAAGATGTCAAGTAGCTGAGTTGAAGCTTTGTATGTGGGTGAGGCAGCTTTAAAAAAGAGTGAGGGATGAAGGTAACCCAGGAACCGGCCTTGAAGGACTCACCGTTTCAGGCCGGAAAGAGGAGAGGGCAGCAGTGCCAGGGAAGGAACAGCCAGAAACGCAGACAGAAGGGCCACGTGCCCCACTGGGCTACACAACACGGGCATGTCCCCTGCGTGGAGTTTACGGTCGGGGGTGCGGCAGGGACATTAAGCAAGAAAGCCCTAAAATTAGAGGCGTATAAGATGGAATAAATGTTGTAAAGGGAAATAGAATAAGAGTGAATTGTGGGGTGGGGCAGGGTTCTCCGAGTGACATTTCTTCAGAGCAGCTCATCTAGGACAGGATGCTGATGAGGGGCCCCTGTCCCAGGGTCACCGCCCCAGGGATCCCTGGTGATTTCTTAAACCCCTGGCACCAAAGACACCAGTCAGTGCACAGTGAACGGGGAAGTGTTTGAAGGAGGAGAACTCCCTGATGCCTGCTGCCTGCTCCCCACTCCCTGCGGGAGAATGTTCTTCCCTCCCCAGCTACTTTCCAGCAGGTGTGCGGCCCACTGACTCAGTGCCTGCCACCAATGAGTGTCTCCCAGAAGAAGAGAGAGGGCCCACAGGACTGACCCAGGGCACCAATGCCCAGCCAGCTGAGAAAGGGTGGCAGAGAAGGTATCAAAGGCCCTGGTCCAATCGGAAGATGTTTGGGCTCTTGTCCCAGGCTTGGAGACCTGCACAAGCTGGCCTGTGGTGACCCCTAAGGGAGCCAAGCCCTTGCTCAAAGCAAAGTGACCCCAGAGGGTGTCAGATACTGCATAGCCCTGCCAAGCAGTCTGCAAAGAAATGCGAACTGTGGTTGCTATGGTGTTCTTTGTGCTAAGGGCACCTTAGGGTCAGACGGCTGTGTTTCTGGGGCCTGAGCCTTGGGAATACAGCCCAAGAGTTCCCAGCCCGGGCTACCTGAAATACACCCCAGGGTGAGGGTGCATGTACTCACCCAAGGTCCCTGTCAGACTACTTTACAGGGTCCCGCCATATCTTTCAAAGTAAACAGCATCGTATTCACAAACAACCCTGTTTAACTAAGCAAATGGGAAGCACTGTTTTAAGGCAGCAGCCTTAAATATTGTCAGAAAGCACAATGTCTTGGTTAAGAGCTTAGGCTCTGGAGTCGAAGAGCCTCGGGTTCAAATTTCAGCTCTGCTGCCTCCTGGCTCCGCCCCCTACTGGTTCAGGGAGGCTGGGCAAATTACGTATTTTCCCTGCACCTGCCTTCCTGTTTTTATGGAATGACGACGACAGAACCTATTTCCCAGGCACGTCGCGGGAATTCAATGAGATGATACCTATAAAGGACGTGATAATAAAAGTAGTAATAACTGCTAATTTTTATTAAGCATTTAGAGTACATCATATGGAGTCGAGGCGATTTACATGAACAAATTAATGGCCTATTACACGGGACTCAAGGGCTTTCCCAGTCTAGCCTGACCCCGCCTTCCCCGACTCCCTTTGTACTTTTCCTCCCTCCCCAGTTCAGACACAAGTCCTTGGCTGCAGCCACACTGGCCTCTGCTCCTCCTTGCGGCCCCCACCTTCTCTCCTGCCTCTGAGCAGCAGCCCCCACACCCAGTTCACTGGAACCACCTTTGTCTTACGCACTCCTACTCATCTTTCAGGGTACAAGTCAGCTGTCACCTGCTCTTGGCAGCCTCCCCTGCCACATCCAGGCAATCAGCTGCACCTCCTCTGTGCTCCCACACACTTCCTCCACACCTTCCCAACGAGAGTGAGAGTAATAATCATAAGTGCCAAGCACTGTGCTTAAGTACTTTCAACTATTTTAACTCATTAAGTTCTCACGGGAGCCCTATAATGTAGGTTTTACAACAAACCCTGTTTTAGGGTGCAAAATGTAAGGCACCAAGAAGCTAAGTAATTTGCCTAATGCCACACAGGCCCTAAGCAGGCCGCAGAGCCACTGCACAAACCAGGACGCCCGAGTCTCGGGGCAGTGCTCCCAACCACTGCACTACACTGCTTCTCCCGGGCACAGCGCGCCCAAGGCCCAAGTCCACCTCCTCCGTCAGGCAGGGGAAGCCAGGGCTGTTCTGTTTCATTTCTGCATCCCCAGCCTCTGGTGCAGTACTGGCCCACAAGCACACACAAACTCCCTCCCCTTGCCCCCCAGATACTAAACTAGGCTCTTTCAGGGGAAAACAAAAACACACAAGAAACACTAATCCAGTAAAATTCATTCATGTGTTCTGGTCTCCTTTTCTCTCCCTTCCTGATTTTTGATTAAGAAATTCTGTGCTGAGTTCTGTCCAACAAGCCCAGTACAGTCTTTTGGAAGTTGATGAATATAAAGAGTTTCTTTAAGTTTATTTTTTTAAAGCCATTTCCCCCCATGGAGAAGTTTGGATCCCATTGGGGGTGGGGGGG
>PVJI01019476.1:0-30967 GCA_004026765.1 Micronycteris hirsuta | reverse complement strand
TGTCTATGCATTTAATACTCTTTGCCATGCATAGTTTAAAACAACGTTTGCACTGTAACTTTATTTTATGAGTATGGTTAATATAGCCCCCCTTTCTGTATGCATTGCTTCCAATTTGGACGAATACCTACATTTTTGGCAAGTGTGTTGGACACATGGATAGATTGTGGAGTCCACACTTCCTCTCTGTGTGTGTAACCTTGGAAAAATCACTTCTACTCTCAGGACCTTACTTTACCTCCATCTATTCGATGGGGGGGAGAACAACCTCCGTTTTACTTCTTTAATTCACCACCAGGTTATTGGGAGGACAAATGAAACAACAGATGTAAAAGCGCTTTCTCGACTACGAATCTCCCAGACCCGTCGTTTAGTGGTAACTGCTGTTTGAGGCACATGTTTCATGGGTGGCAGCATGGATCGCATCCACAAGTTCTTTCGGAGAGAACGTGTTGGTCTGAAGGCAGTGTGTGTTGGGGGCTGCAGGGAGAGGAGGAGATGACCCTCACCGGGCCGAGTCGCGGTGGGTTGGAGGCAGGCAGGGACATCCTCGTCATCTGACGGGCTGCCTGGAGGAAGGAGAACACACTTGCCCTGGCAGCCTGGGAACGCCGCCTCGCCCAGCGCCCAGCGCAGGCAAGTTACAGGGAAATGGCCTGTGTTCGGAAATGTCTCCATCAGAGCGCCAGACGGTGACTCGGACTGCCTGGGGGGAAGGCAAGGCCTGAATGCCGCAGAGGCCGGAGCAACTATCCTTGATGGGCGGCATGGCCCCACTTCCGGTTGGAAGTCACCACGTCCATGTCGTCAGCGAGGACGAGAAGCTGCCCAAACGCCAGAGACAACAACAGCCACAGAGCCCCCTGCAGGAGTCTTGGGGGCCTGCCCATTGGCTTGCACTGGAGGGAAGGGCGGGTCTTGGGTCACCGCGCTTCCTGATTGGTCAGCTGTGTGATTGGCAGGTCTCCTCCGGCTGTGGGCGCTAAGAAGCTGGACATGGCGGAGGTGGGAAAAAAGCGGGTAGGCCTCGGGCTTCCCGGTGGAGACGCAGCCCAGTGGCCGCTGCAGCGGTATGGCCGTTTTGTCCTCTTGGGCGCGGGAGAGCCGCCTGGGCCTGGGCTGGAGGCTGGGATGGCCGCTTCCCCTACCTGGAAGGTGAGGCCTGAGGGCAGGACAAGGCTACGAGGCCCTCACCTCGGCGGGCCGCGGCCCTGTGGGCGGCTGGCCCCTGAACGCCACGCGGACGGGAGGAGGGGACGCCTAGGGACTGCAGGCTTGGTTCACAGACAGCTAACAAACGCAATCGTCAGATCGTACTGTGAGACGTGATTGGAACCCAAGACGTTCTCGAATAACAGTCGTATACTCGATAGCTAGTTTTGAGCATCAGTTGTGTGTTAGATATTCAGGAGCTTGGGGATTCGTCAGTGACCAAGATGTAAATGATCCCCACCCTCATTTGTGTGTTTCGTCTGGTGGAGAATGAGTCCTTGTCCGTTGGCTGCACGGTTCTGTAAGCCAGAGCCGCATCCCCTCGGGGGCAGGGAGGGTGGAAGAGTCTATAAACCAGTTACGGCCGCCGACCGTTCGCTCAGGACTCAGTTCGAATCCTAGCGCTGCCCCTGAGTCTCTGTGACCTTGTCGAAGTTAGTTACTATCTCTGTACCTTAGTTACTTTATTTTACAGATTATAATAGTGCCTACTTCATCCCATTGTTGTGCGGATTGAGTATGTTAATAGAGAAATCACCTAAAACAGTGCCTCGTGTAAAGTTATATAAGGGTTTGCTGTTATTATTATTTTTTGCCCTGGTGTTATCTTTTCACGTTATGCTGTTGCTAGGCAGTCAATTTCGTGTGGTCTAGTTTGACTACTGCACGTGGACCCTGGAGCTTTGGATTTTGCATGTGCTTGTGTGTGGTGGTGTGATTTGGGCAGCAGTGGGTAGAAAAGTAAAACAGTTATTCCACGAAGAGGTCACAACGTGTGCACGGTCCTGAGCCTGGAGAACCCTCAGCACGCGTAGTGAGTGTGCAGAGAAAAGGAGGCGAGATGGTGCTTGTGTAGAACTTGGGGAAGAGAGCACGTGATGGGGTGGTCTGGAGAGGTATCGGCAGGTGCCTTAGGAGCATTATCTTAAAACCAATAGGAAGCCACTGACGGGGTTTTCAGTAGGAGCATTTTTCATCTTCGAAAGATCATTCTGGCTGCAGTGTGGAGACTGAATTGGAGGGGAATATGAGTAAATTCAGGAAGATCCCTTAGAATACTGTTGCAGTGGGCACGTGAGAGGCGATAATGGCAGACTGCACGGTGGGCATGAAAGGGGAGAACAGCAGTAGACGTGGGAAACTGAGCGTATTAAAGCTGCCTTTTGGAGGCCCAGAGGATGGGACTTGGCGATTGGTTGGTTTCGAGTGGTGAGAGGAAAGGATTTCTGGGGTTTTAGCAGGAGCAACTAGGTAGATGTTTCAGGATGAGAAACATGGAGGGCGAACAGTGAGGGAATCACCTAAGACTTCGGTTTTGCATGCGTCGAGTTTAAATATGTTTATGAAGTACCCAGGTGGAGATATTGAGTAGGTAGTTGGGTGTACTGGTTTAGACTCAGTAGGAAGATCTGGTCTGGAGACCTAAATGTATTGTCGGCACAAAAATGTGTCATCAGCTTAAAGGGGATGATTATAGTCGGGAGATTGTCTAAGATTCCAAGTCCAAGCCCCAAGGAAGCATTTGTAGGTTAGGCAGAGGGGAAAGAGTCCCCAAAGACTGAAGAGGGACAGAGTTGGGAGGCCCCTAGGAGAGTGCAGGTCCATCAAAGCTATAGAAAGTTCTTTCAAGAGGAAGAGAACAATTAACATTGGTGAGTGATGCTGCAAAGTAAGGGAAAATGATGGCTAGGCTTGTTTATTGGGTTTAGCAGCATGAAGGTCCTTATGATGTTTACCAGGAGAGATTTATATAGTGAACGGAGTGGAAGCCAGATAAGGGTGGGCTGCAGAGTGGCTGGTAGGTGGGGCAGCGGAGCCAGTGTCCGCAGTTCTGAGAGAGCTTGCTGTGAGTGTGAGTGGAGAGAGTGCTTAATGAATTTTTCACCGAATTCTAGAATATTAGAGCTAAGGGCACCACTTAAAGCTTAAAAATCAATATGTCTAGGACCATAAAAAGGACATTAAATATCTAGTTGTTACTCTTGTGGAATGCTGTATCCTGAGAAATTATATAACCTGCGCATGCAAAATGAAGTGAATAAAGAGTTAAATTTAAGGATAACTGATCTATAATAGGATCTTTTTTTAAAAAAAAGATTTTATTTATTTATTTTTAGAGAGAGGGGAAAGGAGAGAGAAAGGAAGGAAGGGAGAGGGGGAGAGAAACATCAATGTGTGGTTGCCTCTCGTGCGCCCCCTACTGGGGGACCTGGCCCACAACCCAGGCATGTACTCTGACTGGGAATCAAACTGGCGACCCTTTGGTTCACAGGCTGGCACTCAATCCACACAAGCCAGGGTTATAATAGGATCTTATTTTAAAAAAACTGGATGTTTGAGAACATGTTTAATTTTTGAGACTGCCCAACAGATTCCTTGATACCTTCTCATAAAACCCTCTACTAAACCCATTCTCCTAAGGGTTGGGTGCATTGGCTCAGATGGAGCCAGTAACTCTTAGATTCTTGTCCTGCAACCCAGAGGCCATGGGCATTTCCCCACTCGAAGAAGTTGATTGTTACTACATTTTCTCCTTCTTTTTGTGAAGCTCTTCATAATTGCTTATACAGAATAGCAATTTTCAACAGTCTTCAAATATTTGGCAAAAAGCCACGGCTACAACAAAAAGACAGGTTGGCTTTTGCAGTGCTTTTGAAAAGTGAACATTTGTACCTTCCTTTGAATCTGTGCAGAACTATCTTAAATTGTAATCAGTTTCAGCTTAGGTTCTTTCATTTAAAAAAAAAAGAGGGGGAGGAGCAGGAAATCAGAATTGTTCTATTTTATGTACACTGTGACTATTGCGCAAGAGTAATAATAAAAGGTGAGCCGACTGAAGTATTGCAGTAGGTCCCATGTGAATTTCTTATTTTTGAAAAAATGTGCTAACATCAGTAAAAAATATGTTAGGTGAAGCATAAAAATATATTCTTTTGGAGGATAGAGTCATTCTGATCTTTTTTTCCTCTGGGGAACTTTCAAGTTCAAGTTCCATTGAACCTATTTTGAGTTTTTTCCATTTTTTCTGAAATTATATGGAGAATCTGATCTCCTAGTATTTTAGTTGCTTAATTACAGAGACTTTCATCATAATGGTCATATGCTAAGGCAAAGATGTTGACTTGAGAAAAAATGAATAGTACAACAAAAATTCTAAGACTTGAAGTGAAATTTGAGAGGTAAGTGAAGTGTCAGACATAAATATTCTGTATAGAATATCTAACATAAATGTATATTGATTTGATTTGTTTGACTGAATTGAATTATTCTTATTTAAAGTTACTATCTGGCCCTGGCTGGTGTAGCTCAGTGGATTGACCGCGGGCTGGGAACCAAAGGGTCCCTGTTCGATTCCCAGTCAGGGCACATGCCTGGGTTGCGGGCCAGGTCCCCAATGGGGGCCATGTGAGAGGCAACCATACATTGCTGTTTCTCTCCCTCTCTTTCTCCCTCCCTTCCCCTCTCTCTCTAAAAATAAATAAAAATAAAATCTTAAAAAAAAAAACACAAGTTCCAAGTAACGGGCATAACTTAGATGTCTATATTTTAAAAAAGTTACTATCTGGAGATAAATTAACCACAACTTGGAAGCAAATAAACTTTTTTAACACTATAAAAAAATCAGCAGTTTAGAACTATGCTACTCATACTTCAATGTGTATAGAAATCACTTGGGAAATGGTTTTAAATGCAAATTCTGACTCAGTGGGATTGGTATGGGGAATAAAATTCTGTAGTTCTAACAAACTTCCAGAGGATGCTGATGCTGCTGGTCTTGAAACCACACTTTGAAAGGCAAAAGTTTAGAAGTCCTTGAATGAAATGGGCAGTTATGTAGTAAGATTAATAAAATTGCTAACATGAATGAGGTAAGGCAATCATTTTCATAATGAATATGCAAAATCTTATTAATAAGATTTCTATTTAAGCCATCTGTCATCGAAATGGAATGAGCAAATGAAATACAAACTTGAACTTGATTTTAGTTCCTTACATCTGTTAGCCCAGCCCTTCTAAAAAAGATGATCACAGTAACAGATTGGTCCATTTTATGTATTTTAGGTCTGAATATAATTAATTCTACTGATTTGAGAATAATTTTGAAAGGTGATATTAATTGCAGGTTGCTTTCAAATTAAAGTTTCACCACGTTTTCCACATTCCAAGGATTTCTCAGGCATATCCTAATTGGTTGAACCTGGCAACTTATATTTTCCTTTCAAAGGGGAAAAAAATCACTCTTTAATTTTTATAGGAGGAACTTAAAATAATTGCCCTACTTAGAAATTAAGAAATAGAATATGAAGTTTGTATTTGAAATTAACTTTTAAGTGTGAATTCAACATAAGAAATATTTTGGGTCCTCTTAACTGTCCTTTTTTTCTTTGCATTCCTAGTGCTTACGATTTCTTAGCATAGGAGAGAGGTGCAGTAAATGTTTGACTGCAAGGTAGCTTCTCTGGACTTTTCTGATGGTAATGTAATAATTATGACATGTTAGCTACTATTCACTAAGAACTAACTTTGGCGTATTTCTAACACTGGCCCTATGAAGCAAATATTATTATGCCCATTTTATAGTAAGTGAAGTAAAGCACAGAGAAGTTTAGTGGTTTACCCAGGAACACAGAAAAAATAAGTAAGAAGAAAGAATTCAGACCCTGTTTTTCCTGTTTCCAAAGCTTGTGTTTTTAATCACTATGCTGCTTAGGAGTGTTAATATTTTTTTTTTATATTTTGTCAAATTATTTATTGAAAACACACTTTAAGAGTAGCATTATGAGCCTGGCTAATGTGGCTCAGTTGGTTGGAGTGTCATCCTGTGCACTGAAAGGTTGTGGGTTCAATTCCTAGTCAGGGCACATACCTAGGTTGCCAGTTTGGTCTCTAGTTGGGTCACGTAGGGGAGGCAACCAATCAATGTTTCTCTCACATGATGTCTCTCTTTCTTTCCCTTCATCTCTTCCTCTCTTCCTCTCTTCCTCCCTCTCTGTCTCTCTCTGGAACCAATAAAAATGTAAATAAAATTTTAAAAAATAGCATTATGAAAATTTTTTTGAGATTCTGACTATCACCATAATTTTCCATTTATTAAAAGCTATCAGAATTTTAAAAATTAATAGTCCAATCATTTGCTAAGAATTATTTATATATTTTTTAAAAATTCATTGTCGGTACTATTATAGATGTCCCCCACTTTCCCCCTTAGCCCACCCCCAGTCAGTCTCCACTTCCTTCCCTGGCCTGCACCACACTGTTGTCTGTGTCCGTGGGCTGTGCATATATGTTCTTTAGCTAATCCCTTCACCTTTTATCCAGTGCCCCCAGCTCCCTCCCATCTGACATTTGTCAGTCTATTCCATGTATCTACGCTTCTAGTTTTATTTCATTTGTTAGTTTATTTTGTTCATTAGATTCATCGTACTAGTGAGATCACATGGTATCTCTTTCTCTGACTGGCTTATTGTGTTTAGCATAATAATCTCCAGGTCCATCCATGCTGTCACAAAGGTAAGAGTCTTATCTTTTTACAGCAGCATAGTATTCCATCGTGTAAATGTACTATAGCATTTTTTCATATGTCTGTTGACTGTCTGTATGTCTTCTTTGGAGACGTGTCTGTTCAGGTCCTATGCCCATTTTTGAATTGGTTTGTCTTCCTGGTGTTGAGTTGTATGAGTTCTTTGTAAATTTTGGAGATGAACCGTTATCAGATGTATCGCTGGCGAATAGGTTCTCCCATGTGGTGGGTTTCCTTTTCTGTGCACAAGCTTCTTAGTTTGATGTGGTGCCATTTATTTATTACTTCCTGTGTCTCCCTTGTACTAGGAGATATAGCAGCAAAAATATTTGTACTTCTACCTATTGTACCTTTCAGTAGAAAAATATTTGTACTACTACCTGTTCATACTTCTTATTCCCCTCACTTCTTCACCCCTTCCCCCACATCCCCTCCCATCTGGCCACCATCAACAAACACTCTCCATATCCATGATTCTGCCTCTGTTCTTTTCGCTTAGTTTGTTTTTTAGATTCAGTTGCTGATAGATATGTATTTATTGCCATTTTATTGTTTATAGTTTTGATCTTCTTTTTATTAAATAAGTCCCTTTAACATTTTGTACAATAATGGTTTGGTGATGATGAACTCCTTTAGTTTTTTCTTATCTGGGAAGCACTTTATCTGCCCTTTGATTCTAAATGACATCTTTCCCAGGTAGAGCAATCTTGGCTCTAGGTCCTGGCTTTTCATGACTTTGAATATTTCTTGCCAGTCCCTTCTAGTCTACAAATTTTCTTTTGAGGAATCAGCTGACAGTCTTATGGGAACTCCTCTGAAGGTAACTAACTGCTTTTCTCTTGACGCTTTTAAGATTCTCACTTTATGTTTAACCTTTTGCGTTTTAATTATGATGTGTCTTGGGGTGGACCACTTTGTATCCATCTTTTTGGGACTTTCCATGCTTCCTGGACTTGAATGTCTATTTCCTTCACCAAATTAGGGAAGTTTTCTTGCATTATTTTTTTCAGAAGGATTTCCAATTTCTTTCTATTCTCCTTTTGGCACCCCTATGATGCAAATGTTGAAACACTTGAGGTTGTCCAGTGGCTGCTTACACTATCTTCATTCTTTTGGATTCTTTTTTTCTTCTTGTTGTTCTGATTGTTTTTTTTTTTTTCCTTCCTTAATGGTCCAGATCATCAATTTGACTCTTGGCTTCATCTACTCTACTGTTGTTTCCCTGTAAATTGTTATTTATTTCAATTAGTTTATCCTTTGTTTCTGCCTGGACTTTTTTTTTTAAGATTTTATTTATTTATTTTTAGAGAGAGGGGAAGGGAGGGAGAAAGCAAGGGAGAAACAGCAATATATGGTTGCCTCTCACATGGCCCTCACTGGGGACCTGGCCCACAACCCAGGCATGTGCCCTGACTGGGAATCGAACTGGCACCCTTTGGTTCCCAGCCTGCACTCAATCCACTGAGCTACACCAACCAGGGCTCTGCCTGGATATTTTTTACGTTGTCGAGGTTCTCACTAAGTTCCTTCAGTGTCCTTATAACCAGTGTTTTGAACTCTGCATCTGATAGATTGCTTATCTCCATTTTGTTTAGTTCTTTTTCTGGAGTTTCATCTGTTCTTTCATTTGGGCCATGTTTCTTTATGTCCTCATTTTGGCAGCCTCCCTGTGTTTGTTTCTATGTATTAGGTAGAGCTGCTATAACTCCCTGTCTTGGTAGCGTGGCCTGTTTTAGTAGATGTCCTGTATGGTCCAGTGGCACAGGCTCTACTCTTACCCAAGCTGGGTACTCGAGGTGCGCCCTTTGTGTGTGCTGAGTGCAACTTCCTCTTGTAGTCGAGCCTTGATGGCAGTTGGCAATTCAATGGGAGGGATTTGCCCAGGCCAGTCTGGTGCAAGGACTGGCTCTAACCACTGACCACCCACCTCCACCCTCCGTGGAGGATCAGCTGTGGCAGAGCAGGGTGGTCATGCTCTGATGTGGCCTGTAGCTGTCCACTGGATGTGCAGGCTCCGGGGTTTCCCAGGCTCTTGGGCCAGGTGGTGCAGGCCAAGGTCAACCCCTACCTGTGTTCTGCCCCCGGCCACCCTGCCTGTGCTATCAATCTGAGATGGCTGACATTTGTCCTGGGCTCAGCAATTCTCAGGTGAAGCCAAGCTGTGAATCTAGGCTGGCTGCGGCTAGTGCTGGGCCTGGGGCCACTTAGGCTGGGGGCTCACTGAGGCTGGCTGTTGCTTGTTTGAAAGGATTTAGGACGTTGTGAAGCTTGACCCAAGACCAGCCATTCATATGGAAAAGCCGCTGTTAACAGCTTGGGTGTGCCCATTAAGTTGGGTGGGATGGAGTCCCAGTGGATTTCCAGGGCAGGGCAAATAGTGTTATCCAGGCTGATTGGTTTTAGATATGGCACCTGCCTGCTGGCTCTGCGGCTCTGTGAGGGAAGGATTCAGAGAAGGGACAATGGCCTCTGCCCACATTTGTGTTGGAGAGAAAGCTGTCCCCCAGCTCTTGCCTTGAGGCCAGACACTTCACTTGGTCCCCACATGCCACTGGTGTCTTTCAAGCTCTACCTCAGAGGGGCTGAGTCTGAGTAAGACCATGTGCGGGTTGGTTAAAAGGAACTGCTTTGGACTCCAGGATGTTTTTCCACAGGCTTAATCCCCACTGGTATTTGCAGCCTGAAGTTATAGGGACTTATCACTCTGACACTGGAACTCTGGCTTGGGGGGCCTGGTGTGGGGCTGGGATTCCTCACTCCTGAAATATCCCTCCTGAATTTTTATCAACTATATGTGGATGCGGGACCAGCCTTTTCCATGTTTTCTCCCCTGGGTAGATGTGGTTTCTTTAGTTCCGGAGTTGTGAGACTTCATTCAATTTGATTTCTGACAGTTCTGAGTGATGGTTGTTCCATAGTTTAGTTGTAATTTGATATGGTTTCATGAGGAGGTGAGCCGTGTTTACCTGTGCCACCATCTTGACCAGAAGTGTTTAACATGAATTTTGGAATCAGCTTATTAAGTTCTACAAAAGAATTTTGGATTTAGTTCTTACTGCTATAACAAATTGCCACAAACTTAGTGACTTCAAATAACCCAAACTTACTAGCTTATAGTTCCAGAGGTCAAAATTCTGAAAGAGATCTTGTGAAGCTAAAATTGAGGTGTTAGCAGGGCTGCATTCCTTCTGGAGGCTCTATGGGAGAATCTGTTTCTTGCCTGTTCCAGCCTCTAGAGGCTGCCTGAACTCCCTGGCTTGTGCCATCCTTCCACCTTCAAGGTGGCGGTCAGATTTCCTTTTCTGACTCTGGCTCTTCTGCTACCCTCTTTCCCTGCTTAGTCTGACCCTTGTGATTAGATTGGGCCCACCTAGATAACCCAGGATATGCTCCCTCTTTCAAGATCCTTAACCTACTGCCCTGGCTGGTGTAGCTCAGTGGATTGAGCGCGGGCTGGGAACCAAAGGGTCCCAGTTCAATTCCCAGTCAGGGCACATGCCTGGGTTTCAGGCCAGGTCCCCGTGAGGACCATGTGAGAGGCAACCATACATTGCTGTTTCTCTCCCTCTCTGTCTCCCTCCCTTCCCCTCTCTCTAAAAATAAATAAAAATAAAATCTTTAAAAACAAAACAAAACAAAAAAAGATCCTTAACCTACTCACATATGCGAAGTCCTCTTTGCCATGTAAGGTAACATATTCACAGTTTCCAGGTATTAGGACATGGACATCTTTGGGGGGACCATTATTCTGCCTACTTCAGCATCTTTACAATGTTAAATCTGCCTATCCATGAACAAAGTGCGAGTATGTATCTCCATATATTTATGTGTTCTTAAATTTCTGTCACTTTTCAGTATACAGATCTTTAACTGACTTTGTCATATTTATCCCTATGCATTTCATTTTTTTGATGCTTTTGTAAATTTTGATGTTTTTAAAATTTGAAATTCTAGCTCTTCTTTATTGATTTGTATTAATTTAGTTTTCATTTATTGATCTTCTATCCTGCAGCCTTTCTAAAATTCATTTATTAATTCTAGGAAAATCTATTGGATTTTCTACATAAATAGTTTTGTCTGTGAATTAAGACAGTTTTACTTCTTCCTTCCCAATCTAGGTGCTTTATATTTATTCATTTTTCTTACCTGATTACAATGATTAGAACCTTAAGTACTGTGTTAATAGAACTGATGAGAGTGTACATCCTTGTTTCATTCCTTATCTTAGAGAGAAAGCTTGACTTTCCACTATTCAGTATGATGCTAACTGTAGGTTTGTCGATCCCCTTCGTTGGCTTGAGGAGTTCCTTTTCTTCATGGTTTGCTGAGTTTTAAATGAGGAATGAATGTTAAATTTTGTCAAATGTTTTTGTATACTCTCTTTATCTATTGAGATGATCATCTTGTTTTCCATTTTCAGTTTGTTATCATGTGAATTACATTCATTTCAACATACTTCCTAGTCTTCTTTTCAATTTCTTATTTATCCATGGGTTATTTAGAAGTGTATTTTTTAATTTCAAAATATTGGGGAATTTTTTCAGAGTACTTACTGTTATTGATTTGCAATTTAATTTGTGCTCAGAGAATATACTTTCAAATTTACTGACTTGTTTTAAGGCCTAGAATTTTGTCTGACTTGGTAAGTACTGTGTATATAGTTGAGAAGAATGTGTATTTTTCTGATATTGGGTAGAGTGTTCTATAAAATGTCAATCAGGTCATGTACTTGTTCTATCAGTTATTGAAAGAAGGGTATTGAATCTCTGACTATAATTGTAGATTTGTCTGTTTCTCCTTACAGTTCTATTAATTAGTGCTTCATGTATTTTTAAGCTGTTATTGGGGATACAAATGTTGAGAATAATTATATTTCTTAATTGTTTCTTATTATTATGAAGTAACCTTCTTTATACATTCTTATATTCTTGTCTAATATCAATATAGCTACTCCCATCTTCGTTGTGACCAGTGTTAGCACGGTATATATTTTCCTCACTCTTTTTTTTATCTGATTTTATATTGCACATTTTTGTATTTAAAGTCATTTCTTGTAAGCAGCATATGGTTGTGTCTTATCTTTTTATCCTATCTGGCACTAGGATGAAAAGGTAAGCTACAGCTAACCACACTATATGCTGCCTACCAGAAATGCACTTTAAATCATCTGCCTTTAAGGTGATCATCAATAGGGTCGGATAGGAGTCTGTAATCTTGCTTTTTGTTTTGTATTTGTGGGTTCTTATTCTGCCTCCTTGAGATTGAGTATTGCTTATGATCCTGTTTATCAATTATCCTTTAAAGAAGATACAAGTCTGTCTGCCCAGACAGACTTTATATTAACAAAAGCGACAAGATGGAGAGAAATATCTATGAAGAAAAGCAAAGCTGGAGAAAGCAGTAGGAGCGGTCTGATTTGGGTAACGGGGGGAGTTGGAGGAAGTTTTCAGTAGGATGGTCAGGAAAGGTGTTACCTGAAAATAAGACACTTAAAAAAATACCTGAAGAAGACAGAGCACGTCTTGTGTATTTAGAAGAGAATTTCAGATAGAACAATTGTAAAACCCTGAGGCTTATCACTGTGAATGGGCCTAGTGAGTTCAAGCAGCAGCCAGGAGGGCGGTGTGACCGAAGCAGAGAGGCAGCAGAGGGCTAGACTTTGGAGCACTTTGCACGAGTCTCTGAATGAGATGAAAAGCTGCTGCAGGGCTGTGAGCTGGAAGTGATATGATCTGACTTAGGTTCTAAAAGGACTACTCTGGCCACTGCATTGAAAATAAAATATGTTGGAGAGGGGGAGCAAGAACAGAAATGGGAACTCCAGTTAGGAGGTTCTTACAATAATCTAACTAGAGATGATGACAACTCAGACCAGCCCTGTGAGAAGCAGTTAGATTCTGAATATTTTGAAGGTTGACGTAAAGGATTTTCTGATGGATTGCATATGGGTATGAGAAAAGGAGAGGACTCAAAAATGATTCCACAGTTATGGCCTGAGGAAATGGGAGGATAGAAAACTGTGGGAGTCAGATGCCTACGACAGCCTTGCGTGTGTGGCAGGTAGGTGCCTTGTGTTGGGAAGGGCAGTTGTGCATGCATGCGGTCTTTCAACCCCTCTGGGCCATGTGAGAATGGGCCTTGGGCCTGGAATGTTTTCTTGTTGAGAGATAGAGTCCTCACAGCTTGTGCTCCTCTGCTCTGCATGACGGTCATATAGCACTTGGCTAACTGCACTGCTCTGTCTGTCCCCTGGCGGGGGTGGGTCCTTTTCCTGTAACAACACATGATGGGTAACGCAGGCCAAGTGCTCTGCATGACTGCCGAGAGGGACCTCCTGGCACTGGGGCACTGACATCCGTACTGATGCTACCTTGCTGTAACTTCTCCGTGTGAGCCAAGTGTTCTTCCACCAGTGCTTGACTCCGTTGTTTTCTATGGTAACTCCAGTACCGAGATGCAGTGGGCAGAAATGTTTGGACTTCTACACCTGGAGGTAGGCAACAGATGCCACTTGCCAGACACTTTGTAAATACGGAATGGATGAACAAATAAATACATGAATGGGATGGTGTCGACCTCAAGTTAGGGGCTGTTAATTTTGAGATGATTGTTAGACTTTCAAGTGGAGATATTGAGTGGGCAATGAGATGTAAGAATTTGGAGGGCAGGAAGAAGTCTGCTGGGACTCTCTTGGAAGTGCTTTTGCATCGCTTGAAAAAAATTATAAAATAAAAATTAAGAAGACTTGGCATCTCCATAACGAGTGTTTCCATCTCACAAGACACATATATAAGAATATTCGTAATGGTGTTGTTGGTGCTAGACCTAAAATGGAAAACAATATTCATCAACAAAAGAATGAAAAAAATAAATTGTAGGATAGTTATAAAATGGTGTTCTACAGTAATGAAAATGAGTGAACTCAGTGTACTTGCAACAACATTGACGAAGCCAGACATAAAAGAATTCTTTCTGTGTGATTCCATTCATGTAAATAAAACTAAACTATTGTGTTAGAAGTCAGGATGTGAGGTGGTCTTAGGAGGAATGGGAGCAGGAAGTGATTGGGGCACTTTCTGGAAGGCTGGTTATATTCTGACTTTTCACCTGGGTGGTGGTTATGTGTTGCTTTATTATCATTCATTGAGTTGTGCTTTTAAGTGTTGGACAGTTTTGGATACATGTTGTAATTCTAAAAGAAAAGTTAAAGCGTCATGTTAATATATGGCCTTCCAAAGAATTTGTTGATCATATTCTGTTTAGTTCCTACATATCTATCCTTGTGGTTTTATGTGGTCATGAAATGTGTGAGGTAATCCATTTAAACTATGGTGTTGCACAAAGAACTGAATTTCTGATTCTGGGAAAGAGGCAGAATAACAACCACAACAGGAACCAGTACAGGGCTTAGCATAACCCACCCTCTCGACATCTAGAATGTGATCTGATTTTTAAGTTTGGAATTTAAAGTGAATTAGAGAAAACTGAGTTGGGCTTGAGTTGAAATATGGCATTAAAACCCCAAACCCCACATATGAAGCTATCAGATAGAACATTATTTATCAATAGAATACAGTAACCTTATAAATATATACTGGAGTTAATGTGTTAATTATTTTGAGCTTGAGCATTAAGGTGAGTCAGTCATTTCTTATTATTTATAGTAATGTTTATTAATGATATTAAAGCCACCTCTGCAGTGTAGTTTACTTAAGACCCAATTCTTCTCTTACGTATCTGTCATCATGTCTTCCTTGACATTTTGATTTAATTGTCTCAACTCCACCACAACTATAGATCAGATCTAACAAGGTAAAATATAATGGGGCAAATGCAAGGTCTTACATTTAAGTTCACATGAAGGAGGTGGAAGGGTGATCTGCCAACATAGATGATGAAGTTTCAGAAGGTTTGATTGATCTAAGATCACTCTTGAATAGTACTGCTCCCTCAAGAGCTTAATGTGATCGTTGGCTGTGTTATTGCAAGTAATGGGAGATAATTAGACCACACCAAAAGTGTTATGTTCAGCTTTGGGCACCATGTTTTAAGAGTGACATTGAGAATTTAAAGGAAAGACTCTGGTGTTGAGTTATGAAATATGGTTTGTGTGGCTGAAGAAAGCAGGACTCTGAAGTCTCATGGCAGCCCTGTAAGGTGTTGTCCCCATTTTACAGACAGGAAATTGAAGCTCAAAGATAACTGATGATTTATTGAAATGTAACTGAGAAGTGGTTGGTCTGGGCCTTTCATCTCTTGCTTCTCAATCTAGTATTCTTCTTATTTCCAAATATTAGTTTAAGTTCCATGTTTAAGAAGCCTGGAGATTGGCCACTATGTAAGGATAAACGTGAAACTCTGAGGGAATGACTCCAGGTTATGAAGGAGAAGGAACATTCAGGGTAGGGAGATCAAAGGTAGTTTTGTTATCAGTATTATAAGTTTATTAGTATTACAGAAATGAATTGTCTTACACATATTTTCCTCTCTTTTTTAAGGTTTTTGACTCCAATGAAGAATCTGGGTGTCTCATTCTCACCATAGTTATATCAGGTCATTTCTTCATTTCTCAAGGACAGACACTTCTGGTAGGTTTTATGCATGTAGTTTAATATTGCAAATATTTTTTGTCTTCATGGCTTAATGTCAATTTTTGTATCCTCAAGTTTCTTTAGTCTCACTACAATCCATCAGGTTCAACAAATAAGCATTTATTGAATGTTCTATAACAGTGGGAAATAAAAAACATACTGAATATTGCCTGCCCTAAAAGGGATTAGAGTTTTGTTGGGAGTCAAAGTGGATCAAAGGATTGAGATTAACCAGTATTATAAAGGAATCTTAATGGGGGTATTGGGTTGAAAACAGGCTAGATTTGTAGAGAAGTGTTTGGAGGGTTTTCCAGATAGGGTAAAGAACATAAAGAGGCGTAGGTTGAAAGAAATATGTAAAAGAAAACTTGAAGCATGCTATTATTACTTGGCATATACCTCTATAAAACTCTAATTTTATAAACATGCATTTGTACCCTGGCTGGTGTAGCTCAGTGGATTGAGCGCGGACTGCGAACCAAAGGGTCCCGGTTTGATTCCCAGTCAGGGCACATGCCTGGGTTGCAGGCTGGGTCCCCAGTGAGGGCCATGTGAGGGGCAACCACACATTGATGTTTCTCTCCCTCTCTCCCTCCCTTCCCTTCTGTCTAAAAATAAATAAATAAAATCTTAAAAAAAAAAGAGTTGGAAAATTAAAAAAAAACAAAACATGCATTTGTTCTTTACACACATATTGTGGGAGATTTTGGGTATGGAGAAATATATAAAGAAGAAAATAAGAATTTGGGGTAGGGGGCAAGGTGGTGGTAGAGTAGGTGGTGTGTCTCACACCGCCTCCCAGAACCAAACTGAAAATAAAAATAAACAAAGGAACATATACCCAAAATAAACAACTGAAGATGATCTGAAGAGGAGACACTTAACTAAGGTTGGGCAGAAATCACCTGGAGACGGGTAGAAAGAGCAGGGGCGCCAAAGGGGCCAGCACCACTTCGATGGGCAGTGCGCGGGCCAAGGTTGTGGCAGGGCCCTGGGAGCCTCCCTGAGAACAGTGACGCCCTTAACCTGCATCTTCTCTGCTGCTGAGAAGACGCAACAGAGGCAGACTGAGGGGAGTTAGAGACTGGTTTCAGAACGCGACTCTTCCACACACTTTCCCAGGAACCAGATGGCACTTCTCCCTCATCGGGGAGCCTTGGAACACTCTCCTGGTTTCCAGCAGGCCCAGGCTCGGCTCTGGAGGCCACGCCTGCTTTCCCACTTCCCTACCGGGTGCTTCACCCTCCCGGGTTGAGGGAAATAATCTGGGACAGACTCAGACATAAAGCACAGGGATGGGGAACACACCCACCATTCCCTGAGGTCTGAGTGACTCCTGCCGTGGGAGACCCAGGAGTCCCATCCTGATTCTGCCGGAGGTCCTCTCAGAAACGGATGGGTCAGTGACTGGACTAAGACTAGTGGCGGGACTACAGGCAGAGGTACGTGGAGGTGGATACTGCACTGCCTTCAGTCGGGTGGGTCTGTCCCCGGGCCCTGTGCTGGCCTCGCAGGGCAGCAAGGCCCATCCTGGATGCAGCCAGACCCTCAGGAAACAGCCACAAACTGTGGATTACCTGTGGCTTCAAACAAGGCTCCCTGGAGCTGGAAGTGGACAGCATCTGACATTGGCTTATACCAACTTCAGACAATGACAGAATCATATCCAGAGCGTGAACACTGCAAGCAAGGACTAGGCTGTGCTGAGATGAATTCCACTTCATCTTTCTCATTAATTTTGTTATTGTTTCTTTTACATAGATTTTAATCATTTTTTCCTTTTTTCTTCAATTTATTTCTTATTTTTCTCTATCTTTCCTTTAAAATCTCATATTTTACTCTTCCCTTACTTCATTTTGCCTTCTTCCTTCCTTTTCTTATTTTTTTTAATTTTATTTGTCCCTTTCTTAGCCCTTTTCTGGTGATTCCCTGTTTCTATTCCTTGCTATTAATTGTTTCTCATCTTTCTATCCTCATAATCATTTTTCTTTCCTTTGGTCTTTGCATATTCTTTAATGTTTAAATATTAAATATTTTATTTATTTATTTTTAGACAGAGGGGAAGGGAGGGAGAAAGAGAGGGAGAGAAACATCAAGGTGTGGTTGTCTCTCACACGTCCCCTGCTGAGGACCTGGCCCGCAACCAAGGCATCTGCCCTGACTGGGAATCAAACCAGGGACCCTTTGGTTCACAGGCCAGCGCTCAATCCACTGAGCCACACCAGCCAGGGCCATTGCAGGGGTTTTTTAAACCCCACTGTCAACAATGGATAGAACCTTCTAGACCAAAAATATCAACAAGGAAACAGCAACCTTAAATGACATGCTTGATTGAATGGGTTTAATTGATATTCACAGAACATCATCCCAAAGCAACAAAGTACAAATTCTTCTCAAGTACACATGTATCATTCCCAAAAATAGACCACACAAAGTAAGTCTTAACAAATTCAAGAAAATTGAAGCCATATGAAGAATGTTCTTGAATCAAAGAGGCCTGAAACTAGAAATCGACCTCAGTACAAAAAACCCCTCAAAATCATTCAAATATACAGAGGGTAAATAGCATGTTATTAAATAATGAATTAGTAATCAGTGAGATCCAGGAAGAAATAAAAAATTACTTGGAAATAAATGAAAGTAAGCTCACAACAATCCAAAACTTATGCAACACACCAAAAGCAGTCCTAAGAGGGAAGTTCATAGCAGTACAGGCATACCTCAAGAAGACAGGCAAATCTCAAACAATCTAACCCTATACCATAAGAACTAGAAAAACAACAACAAACAGAGCCCAAAGGGAGTAGAAGGAAGGAAATAATCAAGATCAGAGTGGAAATAAATGACATAGAAACAAAAAAAGAAGAGAAGGAAGGAAGAAAAGACAGAAAAAGAAAAGAAAACAATTCAAAACATCAATGAATCCAGGAGCTGGTTCCTTGAAAAGATAAATAAAACTGATGAACCTTTAACCAGACTCATCAAGAAAAGTAGAGAGAGGACCCAAATTAATGAAATCAGAAATGAAAGGGAAATAATGGATACCACAGAGATACAAAGGATTGTAAGAAAATACTATGAACAGTTATATGCCAATAAATAGGACAATCTGGGTGAAATGGGTGAATTTCTAGAATCATACAATCTTCCAAAACTGAATCAGGAAGAAGCAAAATACCTGAATAGACTAATAACAACTAATGAAATTGAAGCAATACTTTAAAAAAAACTTTCAAGAAACAAAAGCCCTGGACCAGATGGCTCCACAGGTGAATTTTACCAAACATTCAGAGAAGAACTAATGCCTATCCTTCTCAAACTATTCCAAAAGATTCAAGATGAGGGAAGGTTACTAAGCTCTTTTTATGAGGCCAGTGTTATCCTAATTCCAAACCCAGGTAAAGACACAACAAAGAAAGAATACTGTAGACCTATATCCCTGAAAACACTGATGCTAAAATCTTCAACAAGATATTAGCAAACCAGTTCCAACAGTACATTAAAAAGATCATGATCAAATGGGATTTATCCTGGGGTGCAAGGTTGGTACAATGATTGGAATCAATAAGTGTGATATATCACATAAACAAAATTAAAGATAAAAGTCACATGATCATATCAATAGATGCAGAAAAAGCATTTGATAAAATTAGCACCCACTTATGATAAAAAAAGACTCTCAGTAATGTGGGAATAGAGGGATCATACTTCTACATAATAAAGGCCATATATGAAAAACCTACAGCCAACATACTCAATGGGCAAAAATTAAAAGCATTTCTCTAAGATCAGGAATAAGACAAGGATGTCTGCTTTTACCATTCTTATTCAACATAGTACTGGAAGTACTAACCACAGTGATCAGACAAGAAGAAGACCTCCTAATTGGAAAGGAGGAAATAAAACTGTTATTATTCACATATGATATGATATTGTACACAGAAAACCATGTAGGCAAAAAAGGTTCCATGGAAAGTGATATACTGTAAAAATATACTGCTATCCATGTTGCCAAATATAATTTCATTCAGAGGGGAAAAAAATCCCTATATGCTCTACAAAAAAAAACTACTACACCTAATAAATGAATTTGGCAAAGTAGCAGGAAACAAAATCAATATTCAGAAATTGATGGCATTTCTATATACCAATAATGAGATAGCAGAAAGAGAAACTAAGAAAACAATCCTATTTACTATTTCAACAAAAAATGAGGTGCCTAGGAACAAATTTAACCAGAGGTAAAACACCTGTATTCAAAAAACTATAGGACACTGAAGAAATTCAGGAAGATACAAACAAGTGGAAGCACATAACATTTTCATGGATTGAAAAAATTAACATCATTAGAGTGTTCATACTACCAAAATCAATTCATAGATTCAACACAATTCCTATTAAAATACCAATGGCATATTTCACAGATCTAGAACAAATATTCCAAAAATTTATATGGAACCATAAATGACCCCACATAGCCTCACCAATCTTGAGGAAAAGGAACAACGTTGGAGGGATCACAGTACCTGATATCAAACTATACAACCAGGCCACTGTCATCAAAACAGCCTGGTAGTGGCATAAGAACAGACATAAAGATCAATGGAACAGAATAGAGAGTCCAGAAATCAACCCATGCCTTTTTAGTCAATTAATATTTGAAAAAGGAGGCAAAAGCATATAAGGGAGTAAAGACAGTCTCTTCAATAAATGGTGTTGGGAGAACTGGACTTGTATTAAAAAAAAAAAAAAAAAGAAACCAGACCACCAACTTACATCATACAATCCAACAAACTGAAAATGGGTAAGGGACTTAAATATAAGTCACAATATTATAAAAATCCTAAAGGAAAACATAGGCAATAAAGTTTCAGATATCTTGCATAGCAGTTTGTTTGCCAGTATGTCTTTAGGACAAAGGAAAAAATAAACAAATGGGACTGCCTCAAATTTAAAAACTTCTGCACAGCTAAAGAAACCATCATCAAAACAAAAAGGGAGCCCACTGTATTGGAAAACATTTTCCAGGGACACATCAGAGAAGGGTTGATCTCCAAAATATATAAAGAACTCCTGTGACTCAACATCAGGAACACAAATTAATGGGCAAAGAACCTGAACAGACATGAGGAGGACATACAGAGGGCCCAGAGACAATGAAACAATGCTCACATCGTTAGCCATCAGAGATGCAAATAAAAACTACAATGATATAAATGTGGTTTATGTACACAATAATACACCTGCCAAGATGGCTGTCATTAATAAATCAACAAACAGGTGCTGGCGAGGGTGTGGAGAACAGGGAACCCTAGTGCACTGTTGGTGGGAATGCAGACTGGTGCAGCCACTGTGGAAAACAGGATGGAGTTTCCTCAAACTATTAAAAATGGAACTGCCTTTTTGCCCATCAATCTCACTTCTGAGTTTATATTTCAAGAATCCGAAAACACCAATCAGAAAAAATATATGTTCCCCTATATTCATAGCAGCATTACAATAATCAAGATTTGGAAACAGCCTAAGTGTCCATCAGTACCTGAGTGGATAAAAAAAGCTGTGGTAAATTTACCCAATTGAATACTATGCAGCAGTAAAAAAGAAGGAATTCTTACCTTTTGCGACAGCCTGGATAGAATGGAGACTATTATGCTAAGTGAGATACACCAGTCAATGAAAGACAAATACCATGTGATCTCACTTATAACTGGAATCTAATGAACAAAATAAGCTAATGGCAAAATAGAATCAGAGGCACAGAAAACGTGGGGCAGACTGACAGCTGGAAGAGGGAGGGGTGAAACGGTTGAAAGAAGGTGAAGGGATTAGTCAAAGAATGTCTGTGCATGACCCGTGGACATGCACAATGGTGTGGGGATTGACTGTGGGAATGGGGACAGGCTGGGGAAAGGGGGGCAAAGGGGGCACATTTGGGACAACTGTTAATATAAACAATTAAAAAATAAAGGAAAAAGTAAAAAATCACGTTGCTTGAAAGTTTATGAGTATGCTGAATTGATATTCAGAAACAAAATGAGGGAACAAAACAATTATCAACTTCCAACTAAAGAAATTATATAATTTTGCTTGCCTTGTTTGTTTTGTTGGTTAGGATCCACTTATAGGTAAGATCATATGGTATTTGTCCCTCACCACCTGGCTTATTTCACTTAGCATAATGCTGTCCAGTTCCATCCATGCTGTCGCAAAGGGGAGGAGCTCCTTCTTTCTTTCTGCTGCGTAGAATTCCATTGTGTAGATGTACCACAGTGTTTTGGTCTAGTCATCCACTGACGGGCACTTAGGCTGTTTCCAGCACCTGGCTATTGTAAATAGTGCTGCCATGAACATTGGAGTGTACAGGTTCTTTTGAATTGGTGTTTCAGGCTTCTTAGGGCAAGCAAAGTATAACCAGAGACATTGAAATAAAGAACCAACTGACAGTAACCAGAGGGGGTGGGGGAGAGGATAACGGGGGACAAGGGGGAAAGGTCATCGAGGAACATACATAAAGGACACATGGACAAAGACAAAGGGGGGTAGGATTGAGGGTGGGGTGGGGGATAGTGGTGGGAGGAAAATGGAGACAACTGTACTTGAACAATAAAAAAAGAAACATGCAATAAACCCTCTGATGTAAAAAAATAAAGAAATTGTATAAAAAAGGAAATATAAGGGAAGGTTCTTACATCATTTAAATGCGAATAATATCTACATAGACAGAAATTTGTACAAATACTGAATATCTACAGAGGCATAATTTATTCATTTAACAGATTTATTTATTAGGCACTATATATATAAATTACTATTAGGCAATTATTGAGCTGGACATTGTTCTAGGTCAGCAATTTTCAATCTTTTTATCTCATGGCACATATAAACTAATTACTAAAATTCTGTGGCATACCCAAAAATACATTTTTTTTCTGATTTGACCAAAAAATAAGTATAATCTTGATTCATTCACACCAGCCAGCTATTGTTGTGTTGGCTGTTGTCATTTTTTTATTTGAAAATCTACGTGAAAGGAGGTAAGTGGCCCTGAGTAAACAGTTGGATATTGTATGTTTTATAAATTCTGAGGCACAGCAGTTGAAAATTGCTGTTTTAGGCGGTAGGAATATAACAGTGAACAGCAAAGACAAAAATCCCTGTAGTAGGAGAAATTTCTAGTAAGAGAAAATAGAAATAAATGTATCACATGTATGTAAAAGACATGAAACTTGGGTGAATCTCTTACATATTCTTTGATAAAATGATGGCAGCGTCCCACAGTTGTGTACTGACCATCTGTCTCCCCTCTTAGGTGGGATCTATAGCCTTATCCTTGAACGTGAGGTTACCTGCAATCATCTTCGTGTTCCGTGTGACTTTAAAATGGCAGCAATAGTTGCATAGTTTTGCTTTATCTGCTGCTTTTAGAGCTTGTATCATGTGCAAGAGATAAGATTTCTTCAGCTTCTAATGAAAAGTACTCGAAGTGGTGGACTGAGGGATGCATGTAGCACAAAGCTATCTTGTGGGACTTTGCTGAATGGTGGCATTAACCCTCAGACAGGAGGGGCTACCCTGTGCTTGTCTGCTCCATCTGTTTGCAGCAGTGGTAAATGTTACAAATTGTTAGAGGTTTCTTTGTATCATATATGGAATGATTTTTACACTGCAGTTACACAACCAAGTTTATTAAATTCCAAGATATTCACTACTGAGAAACATATACGGGTAACTCTACAATTTGGGATACGTTACAATTACATATATGACTTAGATATAGATTAGTATTTTTTATTTTTGGTCTTTCCTACTTTTATTTATTCATTTTTTATTGTTGTTCAAGTACAGTTGTCTCCATTTTCCCCCACCACTCTCCACTGCCCTACCCCTCCCCAATTCCCAACTTCAGTCCTATCCTCCTTTGACTTTGTCCATGTGTCCTTTATACATGTCCCTTGACAAGCCTTCCCCTTTTTTCCCCTGTTATCCCCTTCCCACCTCCCCTCTGGTTACTTTCAGTTTGTCTTTATTTCAGTGTCTCTGGTTATATTTTGCTTGCTTGTTTGCTTTGTTGATTAAGTTCCACTTACAGGTGAGATCATATGGTATTTGTCCCTCACTGCCTGGCTTATTTCGCTTAGCATAATGCTCTCCAGTTCCATCCATGCTGTCGCAAAGGGTAGGAGCTCCTTTCTTTCTGCTGTGTAGAATTCCATTGTGTAGATGTACTACAGTGTTTTGGTCTGGTCATCCACTGACGGGCACTTAGGCTGTTTCCACCACTTGGCTATTATAAATAAGGCTGCTCTGAACATTGGGGTGCATAGGTTCTTTTGAATTGGTGTTTTAGGGTTCTTAGGCTATAATCCCAGCAGTGGGATCACTGGATCAAAAGACAGTTCCATTTTTAGTTTTTTGAGGAAATTCCATACTGTTTTCCACAGTGGCTGCACCAGTCTGCATTCCCACCAACAGTGCACTAGGGTTCCCTGTTTTCCACAGCCTCACCAGCACTTGTTGTTTATTGATTTGTTGATGGCCATTCTGACCAGTGTGAGGTGGTATCTCATTGTGGTTTTAATTTGCATCTCTCTGATGGCTAGTCATGCTGAGCATCCTTTCATATACCTATGGGCCCTCTGTATGTCCTTCTTGGAGAAGTGTCTCTTCAGGTCCTTTGCCAGTTTTTTAATTGGATTCTCTATCTTCCTGATGTGGAGTTGTGTGAGTTCTTTATATATTTTGGAGATCAAACCCTTCTCTGATGTGTCATTGGCAAATATATTTTCCCATATGGTCAGTTCCCTTTTTTTGTGCTGATGTTTTCACTAGCCGTGAAGAAGCTTTTTAATTTGATGTAGTCCCATTTGTTTATTCTTTCCTTTATATCCCTTGCTTTAGGGGACATGGTGAAAATTTTGCTGAGTGGAATATCTGAGATTTTATTCCCTATGTTCTCCTCTAGGGCTTTTATGGTGTAAGAACTTACATTTAAGTCTTTTATCCATCTTGAGTTTACCTTTGTGTATGGTGTAAGTTGGTGGTCGAGTTTCATTTTTTTGCATGTACCTGTCCAGATCTCCCAACACCATTTATTCAAGAGGCTATTTTGACTCCATTTTATGCTCCTGCCCCCTTTGTCAAATATTAACTGACCATAGAGACTTGGGTTTATTTCTGGGCTCTCTGTTCTGTTCCATTGATCTATGTGTTTGTTTTTATGCCAGTACCAGGCTGTTTTGATTACAGTGGCCTTGTAATATAGTTTGATATAAGATATTATGATCCCTCCTACTTAGTTCTTTTTTTTTTAAAAGATTTTATTTATTTTCAGAGAGAGGAGAAGGGAGGGAGAAAGAGCAATGTATGGTTGCCTCTCACATGGCCCTCACTGGGGACCTGGCCCGCAACCCAGGCATGTGCCCCGACTGGGAATCGAACCAGGACCCTCTGGTTCCCAGCCCGCGCTCAATCCACTGAGTTCTTCTTTCTTGTTGCGGACCCCAGCTCATGGGGTCCATGTCGTTGTGGCTGAGATGAGACAAATTCAAACGGACTACCGAATCCTGTGGAGGAAAAGGGACAGCACAGCCATTCTCTCAAGAGGAGAGTCCCCCGACCCTTGCCTTGACAGGTTTTTATTGCTTTTCTGGGCACATTGCATGGAGGATGGTCCTCGTTTACTATGCACAGGTTTGCTTTAGGTGGTTACCTTTTACAGAAAACAAAGGAGAGGATGTTGCTAATTACATCAAAAAGGAAGGGTATTTGCAAATGTAAAGGGAAAAGTAGTTGAACTGGTTATACTCATCAGGTTTAGCATAGATTTTAGGAAGTTACTTTAAAGATATGCAGTAAACATTTGCTGCCTCAATTCAGGGTGAGGGAGTTTTAGCAGAAAGCAAGCCTCAAAGTGGCCTAGGTACAATGCAGGCCTGATTTCCCACGGGAGAACCTATCCATGGGCCTGGGTCCTGTGTACCTGACCTCACTTTCAACTGGCCTTTCCGAGTGGGAGCTGGGCCCACACCACGTAGAACAGTCTCCTATACTTTCTCAAAATTGCTGAGGCTGTTTGGGGTTGTTTATGATTCCATAATTTTTGAAATATTCTGTATCTCTGAACTATGTCATTGGTATTTTAATAGCAATTGCACTGAATCTATACATTGTTTTGAGTAGTGTGGACCTTTGGATGATGTTAATTCTTCCAATCCATGAACACGGTATATGCTTCCATTTAATTATGTCTTCTTTAATTTCTTTCTTCAGTGTTCTGTAGTTTTCTGAGTACAGGTCTTTTATCTCCTTGTTAAGTTTATTCCTTGGTACTTCATTTTCTTGTTGCTATAGTAAATGGGATTTTTCCCTTAAGTTCTGTTTCTGATTTTTCACTGTTAGTATATAAAATTGCCTTTGATTTCTGAATATTGACTTTGTATCCCATTGTTTTGCCAAATTCACTTATTAGGTCAAGTAGTTTTTTGGTGGAGCCTATAGGGTTTTATATGTACACTGTCATGTCATCCGCAAACAATGACAGTTTTACTTTCTCCTTTCCAATTTCGATGCCTTTTATTTCCTTTTCTTGTCTGATTGCTGTGGCTAGAACCTCCAGTACTATGTTGAATAGAAATGGTGACAGCAGACACCCTTGTCTTGTTCTTGATCTAGTGGGAAAGCTTTTAGTTTTTGCCCATTGAGTATGATGTTGGCTGTAGGTCTCTCTCATATGGCCTTTATCATGTTGAAGGATGCTCCCTCTATTCCCACTTCACCAAGTGTTTTTATCATAAATGGGTGCTGTACCTTATCAAATGCTTTTTCTGCATCTAGTGATATGATCATGTGATTTTTATCTTTCATTTTGTTTATGTGATGTATGAAGTTTATTGATTTGCAAATATTGTACGATCCTTGTCTCCCTGGGATGAATCCTACTTGATCATGGCTTATGATCTTTTTAATGTATTGCTGGATGTGGTTTGCCAATATTTTGTTGGAGATTTTAGAGTCTGAGTTCATCAGACCGGTCAAGCTGGCATTTGGCAGAGTGGGCAGTCCCTCATTCCAGTGGGGATAAACTGGTAGGAACAACGGGGGAGCAAGACAGACCGCACAACCCAGGGTTCCAGTGCAGGGAAATAAAGCCTCAAATCCTGTGACCAAAAAAACTGGTGGTGGTTGAGATGGTGGGAGAAACTCCCAGCCTCAAAGGAGAGTTTGTTGGAGAGATCCACAGGGTCCTAGAATGTACACAAAACCACCCACCTGGGAATCAGCACCAGAAAGGCCCAATTTGATTGTGGGTAGCATGGAAAGTGACTGAAAACCGGCAGAGAACTGAGCAAGTGTTATTGTTCCCTCTCGGACACCTCCCCCACATACAGTGCCACAATGCAGCAAAGAGGGTTGCCTTGCCCTGGTGAATACCTAAGGCTCCACACCTTACTACATAACAAGCAAGTTGAGACACAAAAATGTGGCCCAAAGGAAAGAACAGATCAACTCTCCAGAAAAAATACAACTAAATGACAAAGAGATAGCCAACCTATCGGATGCAGAGCTCAAAACACTGGTAATCAGGATACTCACAGAAATGGTTGAGTATGGTTGCAAAATAGAGGAAAAAATGAAGGCTATGCTAAGTGAAATAAAGGCAAATGTACAGGGAACCAACAGTGAAGGGAAGGAAACCAAGACTCAAAATGAACAGTGTGGACCAGAAGGAAGAAGTAAACATTCAGCCGGACCAGAAGGAAGAAGTAAACATTCAGCCAGAACAGAATGAAGAAACGAGAATTCGAAAAAAATGAGAAGAGGCTTCAGAACTCCAGCATCAACTTTAAACATTCCAACATCCAAATCATAGTGGTGCCAGAAGGAGAAGAGGAAGAGCAAGAAATTGAAAACTTATTTGAAAACATAATGAAGGAGAACTTCCCTAATCTGGCAAAGGAAATAGACTTCCAGGAAGTCCAGGAAACTTAGAAAGTCCCAAAGAAGCACACAGTAAGGCACACCATACATTACTCAAGATTAAAGATAAGGAGAAACTCTTAAAAGCAGCAAGAGAAAAGGAGAGTTCCCTACAAAGGAGTATCCATAAGACTCTCAGCTGATTTCTCAGAAGAAACCTTATAGGCAAGAAGGGGCTGGAAAGTAGTATTCAAATCCATGAAAGGCAAGGACCTACATCCAAGATGACTATCCAGCAAAGCTGTCATTTAGAATGGAAGGGCAGGTAAAGTGCTTCCCAGATAAGGTCAAGTAAAAGGATTTCATCATTACCAAGCCCTTATTATGTGAAATGTTATAGGGACTTATCCAAGAAAAAGAAGAAGATCAAAACTATGAACAGTAAAATGACAACAAACTCAGAACTATCAATGACTGAACCTAAAAAGAAAACAAAACCAAACTAAGCAAACAACTGGAATAGGAACAAAATCACAGAAATGGAGATCACATGGAGGGTTATCAGTGGGGAGGGGGAGAATGGAGGAAAAGGTACAGGGAATAAGAAGCATAAATGGTAGGTACAAAATGGACAGGGGGAGGTTAAGAATAGTATAGGAAATGGAGAAGCCAAAGAACTTACGTGTACGACCCATGGACATGAACTAAAGTGGGGGGTGAATGCCGGTGGGAGGGTATGTGTAGGGCGGAGGGGAATAAAGGAGAGAAAATGGGACAAGTGTAATAGCATAATCAGTAAAATACATTTTAAAAAATAAAATAAGTTTGGAAGCATTCATTCTGCTTCTGTTTTTTGGGGAGAGTTTGAGAAGGATTGATATTAATAACTTTTGGAATGTTTGGTAGAATTCACTAATAAAGCTATCTCATCCTGGACTTTTGTTGGGATGTTTTTGATTACTGATGCAGTCTTCTTACTAGTATAATGATCCATTCGGATTTTATATTTCTTCATGATTCAATCTTGGTAGGTTATATGTTTCTATTAGTTTATCCATTTCTTATAAGTTGTCAAATTTGTTGGCCTATAATTATTCATTGTAGTCTCTTATGATCCTTTGTATGTCTATGGCATTAGTTGTAAAATCTGCTCTTTCATTTCAGATTTTATGTATTTGAGTCCTCTCTCTTTTTGGTGAGTCTAGCTAAAGATTTGTCAATTTTGTTTGTTTTTTCAAAGAACCAGCTCTTCATTTCATTGATTTTTTTCCATTGTCTTTTTAGTCTCTATTTGTTTTCCTGGGGTTTTTTTGCCGGGGGGGCAGTAGCTATCTCAATGCACGTGAGGTAGTATTGTATTGCGGTTTCGATTTCCGTTTCCCTAATGATCAGTGTTGTTGAATATCCCTTCATGTGCTTCTTGGCAATTCATATATCTTCTTGGGAGAAATACAGTGTCTGTTCAAGTCCTTTTTCTACTTTCTGATTGGGTTTTCTTTTTGAGTTGTACAATTTTTTAAAAAAGCATAGTACCTCTCTAAACACACAATAGACACACACACATTCTCTTACACACCAGCTGGTGAATGCAGCTTCTTTTTGCTAGGTATCATATGATTTTCTTCTTCCTTGTTTCCTGTTCCAGTTTGGACTAGCTGTGTGATGAAGCACTGTGAGCCCTTTTGCAGGTGAGGACTAGAGGTGTGGGGGCACAAATTTCTGCACCTTGCTGTACCCTCACCCAGTCACTATTAAAGTATAAGATTGCTCCTGTCACCTGCTTCTTTCGTACCTACTTAGTCCCACTTGGCTCCTCCCCTCCTTGTGCTGGAGCTCCTGATTATAGTGAGCTTCCATCTGTATCCCCTCTCTCAAACCTTTTTTCTTAAATGTGGAATTTGTAACAGCTTTTGCTATCTTTCTTTAATTTCAAAAACATTCTATGATTCAATATGCATGAGGCAGTTAATCTGATACATTACACTACATTAACAGATGGAAGGATAAAAATCATATGATCACTCAATATGTATAAAAAGCATTTGTTAAAACTTAACACTCTTTCATGATAAAAACTCTTAACAGATACAGTATAGAAGTTGCATTAGTTTTGTTTGTTTGTTTGTTTGTTTTTTTAAAGATTTTATTTATTTATTTTCAGAGAGAGGAGAAGGGAGGGGAGAAAGAGCAATGTATGGTTGCCTCTCACATGGCCCTCACTGGGGACCTGGCCCACAACCCAGGCATGTGCCCCGACTGGGAATCGAACCTGGACCCTCTGGTTCCCAGCCTGCGCTCAATCCACTGAGCTACACCAGCTGGGCAGAAGTTGCATTAGTTTTATAAGAGGAGGACTTTTTGCATATAATTATCCTAATTCTTAATGAAATGGTTACTGCTTATATAATGACTAATTAATTAAAGCAACAGTTATATTTATAGACATCAAATTGGTTCTTAGTATAGGTGAATAAATACTTCCTCCTATCTAAAACACAATTTACAGTATTAAGAAAAATATCTCAGTGACAAACATGTGTTTTTAAAAATGTGGCTTACTAAAGTATGCCCAATCTGAAGTTTCCTTACTGTTATTACTTGGGAAATAAATATACAAACAAACCTCTCCAAAAAATATTCTGTTTATAATTGTGAATCTGTGAAGATCCGCTTTTATCAGCATCTCCCTTCTAGCTCAGAAGTTGCAGAATTGAAAGTCCGAAGACAAGGTTCTGAAGATACCCTGATGGGGTCAATTGTATCCTTAGGCTTTAGCCCCTATTTCCAGCTACTCCTTTTTATCCCAGTTCTGACCCAGCACAACGATCTTCATCTAAATACAATTATGTATTAAATACAGAAGTTAAATTGTCTTAAAACAACTCGAATTCTGTTTTCTTAGAAAATACATGTTGTCCTGGAAATGATGGGGTTCATTTTTATTGTTTTCCTTTTTACTTTTCACCAGCCTAAATATTCTTCCAAAAGAAATTGTCTTACTATTTCCCAGTGAAAACATTATATTCCTAAATATTTGAACTCTGGAACCTTTAAACATTAATTTTAACCCAGTTAGTTTTTAAAATATTTGTTTAAATCACAGTCTCACCTTAAGAATTTTCTGAGAGTAAAGATTTAGCACAAACGTTTAAAATCAAGTCATTCACACAGTTAAACTCTTTAAACTAGAACCAGCCCTTTTGGGAGGGCAGCTTTTTCGGGGAGGATCAGAGAAGGCAAAGTCCTTCATAATTTTATTATCACCCCCTTCACACACCAGCATCAATTCATACCACTTTTTTGTATGTGTTTTCTCTTGTACAGAGAAAGTTGGTTTACAGGAGTTAAGCATTTCACTGCTTTGTTTTTATACTTTTCCACATCTAAATAAACTTCAGTTCTTGTGCATTACTGGCTTGCAAAGTTTCTACCCATGAGAGGCATATGAGTGGGTCATCTACTGTACCTCTATTATCTCTCTCGCTTTTCTGCTCCCTTTAGGAATCTGCGGCCATTCTCACCACCTTAGTTAGTGATAAACCACCGAAGTGTGCCTTAAACTATCTTGACTTTAAATTATCCAGTGGGTTCACCTGTCCGTAAGAGAACAGTCTGTGAACGCCACTCTTGTGACTGTTCCAGGAAAAAGCTCACATAACCACTCAAATCTACCTCGTCTTCACCCGGACTCCCGGAGGCAGCAGTTCCCTCGGTTGCCTTCCCAGCA
>PVJI01019475.1:0-31002 GCA_004026765.1 Micronycteris hirsuta | reverse complement strand
CTAAACCAGTGCTGTTGCACTTAGGCCAAAGCAAGGGCAGATTATGGAGTGCCCGCAGGCAGAAGGCTGCACGCTCGACAGATCTTGCCTTCTGCAGTTACCTTTCAAGAGTGGAGGTTTCTGTCCTTGGGAGCTCACATGTAATGACATGAAAACATCACAACACATAGCGTTAAATGAAAAGGGAAAGTTGTTAAACGATATGAATGCATGATCCCACTTACATTTTTAAAAGGCTATTGTAAGAGAGTGTGTGTACACACATGTATATATGTACATGTATGTACATGTATGTATATGTGTACACACATATAAACATAGAAAGGTATGAGAAACCATCAGCCATGGCAATTTCTAAGAGGAGACTACAATTGGGTGATGGGCCATGTTTCTGTATCTGTGTGTGTATATATGTATGCAGACTTCACATTTTTACTCTCTGAATTTCTACAGTTGAACATTTAAAAGAATATATATGGACTTTTAAAAGAAAGAACTGATTTTTTTATGGTCTCTTGGTGCTTTAGTGGCTCTCTGTTGAGAAAAACTTCTCTTAAACTTTAAGTTAAAGGAGAAATACATATCAAGTGCCTAGAACAGAGCCTGACACCCGGTAGGCCTTCAGTAGCCATGAGCCACCCTTACCGCTACAATTGCCATGATGTGGAAACAATACCTCTTTCATTCGGCTCGGCGGCCGAGAACGTGGCCATGAAGCCGTTCCCAGCTGTGTTAGCGTCGGAAATCATCTGCACCATCATCTTGTTGCCACTGGACACCAGGGCAGCGGGCCGGAAGGTGCCGCAGAAGCGCCCGATGCGCTGGCCATTGCTGTGGCCACTGTACACATCCACAAAGTCGTAGCGGCACAGGTTGTCACTCTCCAGGTCTATGAATCGGAAGTTGAGGACCACAACTTTTCCCTTGGGAACCTGCCAAGAAGAAGCCCAGTTGGAAAACTGTGTCATGAAAGCGGCCCGAGGCCTCATAGTCAGCCAATCACTAAAGTGAGCAGATGAAAGCATACCATCCAAGATGCTACTTTTTCTTCCCTCAAACCTGAACTAAGCCAGAAAAGTTACTCTTAATAAAATGTAAGTATCGTCTTTGACAAATTCCACAATTCTCTAGGGTACACAGTGTTATTCTTAGGGAATTTATCTCAACAAAGCTTCAAAATATTGGACCAGTCTTACTAATGTATGGCATTGCTTACGAAGACAGCAGTCCTGACAGGACGTTAGTGCCCATTTGCATACCGTAAAACACCAAGGCACCCGGAGGTGCTGCGTGGCAAAGGAACATCTGAAATGTCATGTCTCACAAATAATACAACGGGACAATCTCAATGCATAGAATATTTCTACCAAGTGAAAACCACAGGGGTTATTTGACAATTGTGCAGCTAATTTATAGATAATTCACTTTGGGTACTGAAAAATTCAGCTCAACTATGAATACTGGTTACATGAACTCAGTAATAGTTGAACATTCTCTTCTTAAAGTCACTAAGTTTTTGTTTGTTTTCTAGGTGAAAACTTTATATACCAGGTAGCCCTGAAACACAATGCTCTGATGAAAAAGATGAGTTTTCACCTTCTTACAAAACCTTCTTCACCTTAATTTCCCCATACAATTCTTAGGATGCTTCCCTCCTCGCTTCCCAAATAGGTAGCGAAAAAATGGCTGCGCCAGCATTTGGCAGAATTCTTATAAAAGCCCTGTTTCTTTCCCAGTTCACACTGTCTTTTAACTTCTTCATTAAAGCAGTTTAATCATAAAGTCTCAATCAGATTTATGTCACCTTTTCAACTAGATGAGGTCCCCACTGAATAGCATAAAAATTTCACTCTGTAAAAACTTACAGATGACAAAGGTCAGTGATTTTAAAACACGCACAACCCACAAGCAACACTGGTTGTTTTATAATCATTGTAATGAACTATCACAGACTCAGGAGTCAGTAGATGCTTTACCGTAAATACAGCTTCCCCGTGTTGGTGAGTTCAGTGCCACGAATTTTTTTTATGGTGAGAGGAAATGCCTCCATGCTGTTTACCCTTCTGCCAGTCGCATACCCGTTCCAGTGTGGAAACAGTAATGGAGTAGCCTCAGGAAGGGGAATAGTTTTACTTTGCCACGGTTGCATTCCAGTTGTTAGGAGGTTATTTTTTTTCCTTTCAATTTCATTTTGTATTGGTTTTAGGTGTGCAGCATAGTGGTTGGAAAAACATACACTTTAGAAAGTGTTCCCTCCATATTTCCAGCACCCCAACTGGCACCGTACACAGTTATTGCAATATCATTGACTGTATTCCCTGTGCTGTACTTCACGTGAGTATTTTGTAACTGCCAATTTGTACATCTTAACCTCTTCACCTCTTTCACCCAGTCCCTCAAGACCCTTCTCTGGTAACTACCACTTTTCTCTCTGTGTCTATGAGTCTGTTTCAATTTTGTTTATAGATTCCACATAAGTGAAATCATATGGTATTTAGCTTTCTCTGACTGTCTTACTTCACCGAACATCATACCTTCTAGGTTCATCCATGCTGTCTCAAAAGTTAAGATTTCCTTCTTTTTTAAGGCTGAGTAGTATTCCACTGTATATATGTATCACAGTTCTGTTGTCCACTCATCTACTGATGGGCACTTAGGTTGCTTCCGTAGCTTGGCTATTGTAAATATGCTGCAGTGAACATAGGGGTGCATATATTCTTTCAAATTAAGTATTTTGGGTTTCTTCAGATAAATCCCCAGAAGTGGAATTGCTGGGTCATAAGAAAAACCTATTTTTAATTATTTGAAGATACTGCTAGGAGCTTATCTTAATGGTGTGAATACCGGAAGTTCTAAAGCCACAATCTAAGAAACTGATAGCAGTAAATGCACTTTAATTTTGAAACATTCTCACAAGATATCTGTTATAGAACTTCCTGTTTTCTTGTTTTGTTATATGCAGTCTCTATTGTGAAAAATATGATACCATCTCTAACCTTAAATATAAACAAGCTTTCTATGAATCACTGAAAAATTCCCAGCCAAGGAAAACATTTTGAACTAAATTAATTTAATTTGGATTGTCCTCGCACGAATAATGACGATTGGTACAAATGTATTGATAAACATTATGGAAGGTACTTCAAAGCTGTAAGACTCTCCACCCAGAGATGAGTTAGAATTTTAGAAATGGGGTGTAGGGGATGAGGCCTAAGAATAGAGAGCTGGGGCACTCACTCCGGTGTCATCAGCTCCTCAGGATGAGGTCAAACCACAACAGAGATGGAGTCAGTAAGGAGAAGGCAACCAGAGGAGGTACTTGGGACCCAAGTGAGGTGAGTCCAGAGGAAGATGAGGATTGAGAAATGATCACTGGGCTTATCAACCATAGGCCACTGGTTACTCTGGCCAAGACATGTTTGTGGAACACGGGGACAAAGCCCAGTAAGAAAAAGATCAAAGTAAAAATGGAGTGAGAGGAAGGGGTGATAATAAATAGAGACAAACCTTTCAAAGACTTTTGCTGGAAGGATAAACAGAGTAATACGGGGGTTACTGGAAGGGGGTGTGAGGTCAAGACAGGACTTTACGATGGGCTGTATTAAGGCGTGTTTGCATCCAACAGAAGCAGTGCTGTAGAGAGGGCAACCTGGTGACGCAGGACAGAGGGAGACCTGCTGCCGAGATGCTGAGCAGGCATGGGGAGATGCGGTCCAAGGCAGAGATGGGGGAGACGCCTCAGTAGCATGAGAGGGGGGCAGGCAGATGCAAGCAGGTTAGTAGGTGAGGTTGTGATGGTGTATGAAACTTTTCTTCTGATGTCTTTTTAAGATTTTATTCATTTACTTTCAGAGACAGGGGAAGGGAGGGAGAAAGAGAGGGAGAGAAACTTCAATGTGTGGTTGCCTCTCATGTGCCCCCTACTGGGGACCTGGTCCAAAACCCAGGCATGTGCCTGACTGGGAATGGAATGGTGACCCTTTGGTTTGCAGACCAGCACTCAATCCACTCAGCCACACCAGCCAGGGCTCTTCTGATTTCTTTTTTTAAAAAATCATCAGCAGGGAGAATGGACGTGAGGGCAGCTTTGGGAGTTTGAGAACAGAAGAGAAAGCGGTAAAATGGACTAGGAAAACATAGTAGGTCTGTCATGCCACATTTGGCTCCCTAGGTGGGGCTGAAGAGCAGGCAGAGCTGGATTTAAGCAGTGGCAGGGAGGGCCAGGGTGTTTGCTAAGGACTACGGAGGAAGGGAGGGCCAAGAGAGTGGAGGATATAGGCAGGGAAGTGACCATAAAGATGGCCGCAGAATTCAAGCTGAGTAAGGATAGAAATCAGGAGGCAGAGGGGTGAGGACTGCAACAACCTAGACTGTG
Organism: Micronycteris hirsuta; assembly: GCA_004026765.1. Classification (NCBI taxonomy): domain Eukaryota; kingdom Metazoa; phylum Chordata; class Mammalia; order Chiroptera; family Phyllostomidae; genus Micronycteris; species Micronycteris hirsuta. Next base: position 26,627 of record PVJI01019475.1, on the reverse strand, counting down.
GTGGAGACAAGGATAATGACCATGGCTGAGGAATGGTGAAGGATAAGCTCACTGGAGGAGATGAGGTTAAAGACTCAAAAGGGTCATCCACGCAGATGTTGAAATTACTGTGATAAGGACAAGGAAGAGTGTTGAAGACAATGAGAGTGAGTCAGGAGCTAAAATCTATGAGGAGTGAGGAAGATTCTGCTGAGGTCTCCAGACGCCTGCAACAAGGAGGGGCACAGGGCGGCACAGCCTTCTTTCATTGCTGAGTTCTCCGTCCTTTGACACTAGGAAAATTCTGTTGATTCATCTGTAGTCTGGCTGTTGGAATGGATACAGGCTTTGGGTACTCATCCCCACTGGGATAAATCACTCCTCCTCGGGAGTTCTTTACTTGGTCCCATTGCAATGAAAAGGCGAGGCTTCTCTGGGATGAGACACAGTATGTTCGGCAATAGAAACTGGATGACATCATTGCAGTTTTAACACATGATGATCCTCAACAACCCCAGCAAAAACTCTCCTGAAGAAGCAGGCGGAGGAGAGCTGTGCCGCTGTGGGTCTGCTGTGACCAGAGACAAATGCCACCTTGCTCTAAAGGCCCAAGAGAAATTCTATAGCAAGTGAGAGGCGCAGTGCAGCGCTGCACTGTGGCACGGCAGCTGTTCTTCACACTCACGTGAACCACCAAGGCCGTCCGCTGCCGCGTGGGCTTCGCTGACCGTCCCTGTGCTGACACGCTAAAGGACTTCGGAAAGCATGTTCTCTGAAGGTGACCCTTTCACTTGAAGAATTTACTGTCCATATCCCTGGTTTTTCTTTGTTAAAGACATACTTTCAATTACTTTTTTAGTTTTATTTTTGATTTTAGAGAGAAGGGGAGAAAGCGAAGGAGAGAAACATTGATGCGAGAGAGAAACATTGATAGGTTGCCTTCTGTAGGCGCCCTGACCTGGGACCGAACCTGCAACCTAAACATTTGCTCTGACGAGGAATCGAACTGGCGGCCTTTTGGTTTGCAGGATGATTCCCAACCCACTGAGCCACTTCGGCTGGGGCATTAAGAATATTTCGAGAATACAGAAATACACAGAGATATATACAGCAATATAACAAACACCTGGGCCCCAACAATCCAGAGCTGATTATTGTTAATATTTTGTTAACATGTTTTTAAAGTCTCCTTTAATAAAATAAAATTTTCATGTAAAACTGAGGTTTTATTTGTCCTCTTTCTTTCTCTCTCAGAAGCAACCACTGTCACAAATTCAGTGGGTTTCCTTCCATAGCAATCAAAATACTTTTATGTACACATATGTGTATCCACGCAAAGTATATTGTGTTTTTGTGTGTTTTAAACATGAATGAAAATGGGATAATGCTGTATCACTCTACAACTTGGGCATTTGTGAGTGTTCTGGGTGAAGAAGGGGGAGAAATAAAAATAAAACCAAAAATACACAGGGTCTTCGCAAGCTATTCCTTCCGCCTGGCATACTTCCCCACTTCTGCCCTTCCCTCGCTCACGCCCAGGGCCTCAGTTCCAATACCACCTCCTCCTGGAGCCGTTCCCAGGCCCCCACTCTGCCTTTTGGGATGGGCTCTGCAAGGTTGGCAGTCTGCCCCTTGGGTCTCTGAGCACGGGATGGCTCAAGCCACTCACTCACTGTCAGGCCTTCGTCTGGGAGAAAAGGACCCCTTCTGCCTTGTTCCCCATTGTATTCCAGCCTCTGGACAGTGTGTGGTCTCAAGGTACAGCATAAAGGTTTGCTCAATGCATGAATCACCAGGAACTAAATGGAAAACCAACCTCTTTGCACAACCCCTAGACAAGGCAAGGGCCCCACTCCTGCAGGCCTAAGAGCTCTTAACCCTGCCTAGCAGCAGAGCTCCAGAAGGCCACTCTCCTTTCTAAGTCATTCCTTACAAAGTGGAAGATACGTATCTTCCGAGAAACTTTATATTTCAAATCTCCTGGAAATGCTAATACTTAATGCAGAAACTCAGTCAAGAAGCTTTTTGGTGGCAATTAGACCAAGCTACTGTTTTGTGAGATTATATTAACCAGGGAATTCATTATCTGCTTGTAGAAAAACAATTCTATGTTCATGTTTTGTTTTTTTAATCAACAGCCAAGTCCTGTGTGAGCCAAAGCCCAGTGCTGCAACAGTGACCTCAGCTCACCCCACCGCCCCTGGGATGTCCTTACTGTCACAGGCGGACATGCCAGGTCTCTTGAAGCCAGTGCCGGAGCTGCTGCCAGAGAAGAAATGGGGGGCCTTGTTTTGAGTGGATGGGTTGTGTTTGCAGGATACTACGAGCAAAATACAAACACAAGGCCAGCTTCCTCTGCAGGGAGGAGGAGGTGTCTGCAGAAATGGTGATGTTCGTCGGTGTGGGCAGTTTCTTCTCCCTAACACATCCTTTGCTAACTTGAGCAAAAAGACGTTTCTATGGGCCATCTGATTGGTTTCAAAGCCATTGTTTTAATCTTCTAAGATTGTGCTTTTCTACAAAGAGATTTTGGGGAAAGTAAGCATGTTCTACAATGCAGGGCACATTCTACTTACATAAAGTTCGAGAGGTGTGGCAGTGCGCAGCCATCTCACCTGTATCCCAAACAGACTCCAGAAACGTTTGTGAGTAAATAGATATTTGGCTGTATTTCAAGAGGGGGATACAGCAGAAGGTTACAAGACCTTATTGGTATATATTTAAATATTCCTCTTTTTAAAAGGAATCTCTTAAATGTTTGGAAAACAAAACATTGACTAGTGGAAATAACATGTGATGTTTTAAACTTTGAGAGGGGGGATTTCACTGCTTCCCCCCCCCCGCCCACCCCGCCAATCAAATCTCGCAGAGAAAGAGGGAGAGAGAAAGCCCTTTCTCCCCCCACCCCCACCCTCTATGTCCGGAAGAAGGGAGGAAACCTCCAACTACCTCCAGCCTAGCCCAGAGGCACCAGTAGAGGCTGGGTTACACCCCCACTCTGAAAACTGTCCGAAAGTCTCCCATTGTACTGGGAATAAAATCCTCATTTGTAGTCATCCACTTGCATAGTGTATATCAAGTACCAGATATTTTTCTAAGCATATGACACATATTATTTCATTTTATCCCTTACAAGCAACCCTCCGAAGTTAATATTATTAGCCCAGTTTGAGTTAGTAGGTGAGGAAACTGAGGCACAGAGATTAAAGCCCTGCATGACACAGCTCCTGACCGCCTCTCAAACTTCATCTTTCCTTCCCATACAACGACTTGTCTGTTCAAGAAACTCTCCAAGCTGGCTTCCCACCCCAGGACCTTTGCGTAGTCTGCTTCCTCTGCTTGGCACCTGCACTCCCTGACAGTCACCTGCAGGTCTCAGCTCACGTGTCTCCTTTCTAGAGAGGCCTGTCCCTTCAGCAGCATTGGGTCACATGACCGTGTTATTTCTCCACAGATTCTTTATCATCCACACCTCCACCAGAGTACAAGCTCCAGAGATCAGAGCTAGTAGCTAGGCTGCAGCTAGTTCAATGCCTGACTGTTACAGGGGTTCAAAAGCAGCTATTGAAGAAATCACTGGGTTCCTTGCTTTACAAAAATAAGCCACAACTCCTGCTACTAGCATCTACATTTATGGAACGGTGTAAACTCACTCACAGGCGCGGGGCAGGCAGCACCAGCGCCCTTATGGGAAGGAACACTCAGAGTGGGTAGAACGACTTACTTAAAGAGGCCGGGCCTCCTGACTTCTACCTCACCGGGTTTTCCATGGCCTAGCTGTGGCAGAGACTGAGGGTGCGCTCACCAATTTGTTTACTCTTTCCCTGGGCACACAGGAAGTCAAGGTTAGCCAGCCTCCCTTTTAGCCAGGCTGGGGTTCTGGGACTAAGTCCTGGTCAACAGACTGTAGGTGTAAGTGATGTACCCACCTTCAAGCCCAGCCATCAGATTCCTGTGCGATCCTTGTGGAGTTCTCTTTATGCTCCGGGGAAGCAATTCAATGGAGGAAACAAGGGGGTCCTCGGAGACCCCGAGCTACACAGGAGTCAGCGCTCCCAGGAGCCAACTGCCCTGGGCCAGGACGCAAGCAAGAAATGACCCTTTGTCACGTGGGCCACTGAGATTTGGGAGTCCTTTGCTTTGCACTTTGTGTGAATGACTGTGACTAACAAATGGATAGTGACACTCGCCGGTCACCCTCACCCAGCAGCTCTGTGACAGGCAGCAGTAGAGATATCTTCACTGTTTGCGGGATTTATAAGTTCTACGTGAATTAGAAGTGTAATATGACCACCAAAGAATAGACCCAGTCCCAGGCTGTGTGAGCAGCAGGAACAACAACCAACTCTTTGGAGCAATCACAAAAGTGAGAAAATTCAGTCTCACCGAGGCACATGCTGCAATTTCAATGGCCCACGCAGAAGTGTGACGAGAACCTCTAGCACCGCTATCGCGGGCCCCAGGACAAGTCGTGGCCACACCAAGACACGTGAGAGATGGCACCAAAAGTTTGCAAAAACGTCCGTCCCAAGTAGTCGGCTGTTATAATCTCTCAATTTGCATAGACAGAATTATACTGTTTTTTAAAGTAAGGATATTCGTTTCCTTTCCTTGGTTGTGTTTCATGATTGAAGACTGCAGATGGGTCATGGAAATGAAAGCTAGCCAACTTCTTCTCATCTTTAAAAAATGGAACAAAGCACTTACGTCATTTTTGGATATTATTTCAATTCTAGAGAAGTCGTCAACATAAGTTAACAGAGCACAGCATGAACAAGGTTGGCGGAGATTCTCGGAGACAAAGCCACGCGCTCGTGTCTCTGACAGCGAGGCCTGAGGAGGACGCCACGGGCCGCCAGCTAGCGAGGGCCCTGGCTGCCCCACCCCACCCGTGTTTTCTCCTTCCTGACACGTGAGTTTGAGTTTTGGAAAGCGTTTATAGGACAGAGTGGATGTCTATGCGATGATCTAAGAAAAAACCTGAATTGACGTTTTCAGGAAAATAATTTCATAATCTATCATTTCTTTAAAAAAATTTTTTTTTATTTATTTATTTTTAGAGAGAGGGGAAGGGAAGGAGAAAGAGAGGGAGAGAAACATCAATGTGTGGTTGCCTCTCCTGAGATCCCTACTGAGGACCAGGCCCGCAACCCAGGCATGCGCCCTGACTGGGAATTGACCAGCGACCCTTCGGTTCACAGGCCGGCACTCAGTCCACTGAGCTACACCAGCCAGGGCCATAACCTGTCATTTCATTGGAGAAATCTGTAACGGATCAGAAACACTAAACTGTATATTTTTAAGGAATGAAACAAAAAGGCCTTCCCTTCTGGACTGGGAGAAATCACGGTAAGGTAACAAACACACTGAAATCAGCACAAAAGCAAATGTGAGCGGCCAGTGCCCCCTTAAGGAGCAGGGCTTATGTGGTAGCATTGGGTTTCGACAGGAGAACTAAAGTTGTTTTTAAACCTAATTCTTATATCCAAGAATTAATGTCCACAGTTTATCATCTCAAATGGCGCTACCAGGCTGTAGCTGGAAATAGCAGTCCTTGCCCCCCTCCCAGCCCTGATACCCAGTCCTCGGGGCAGCCAGTTCCATTCTCTCCAGTTTTCTTCGGAATTTACCTCCTTGTTTCTTAATAACATGCTGTGCTGTTACTTCTTGACTTATTCCTTTAAAATTTTATCTTTCTGCTTACTATTATTTCCTCCATTCCTCATCAAAATTCTGGTTATATCAGTATTCAGGGTTTGCATTACTATGACCACATAAATACTGCTCTCTACTGAGCTAATCTGTTACTTTTTCATTTTTTTACATTTTTTGTTATTTTTCCTAGAGCTAACAGTTGCCTTCTTTAAGTTTTCTTGGTTTTCTAGGTGCCTGTCACTACCACCCCGCTCAGTAATGCACAGGCAGGCACTGGCTCTCAGCTCCATTCTGGAACGCCACCAGCTGGTCCTCTCTGTCCCGCCTGGGGGCTACTCTCCAGGCGGCTGCACAGCTGGCGACTGCGACTTGCTTCTCCGTCAACTTTGGAATTGCACCCAGGGCTCCTTTGTCTTTTTTCTTGCTTGCTTTATGCCTTCATTTTGCTGGAGTTCATCCTTTCGTTGTTTTATTACAAAGGGTGTGCAGAAATAAAAAGTTTAAGGTCTGGCATTCTGTGCTCCGTTTGTCTCCCGGTTTGGCAGGGCACGGAACTGCAGCTGGACAGTAACTGTCACCACATTTTGAAAGGCATTGTGGCACGGCGTTCCGGCTTCCGATAGGCTGATGTTCTTTTCCTTTTCCACAGGGTTTCCTCCCTCCAGAAACTTGTCGGATTTTGAACAAAGATGTACCTTGGTGTCTGTCTTCTTCCACCGATTGTATTGAGTATTATTTTTTTTGCTAATTCATTTTTTCCCCCATATTCTCTGTTCTCTTTTTCTAGAACCCTCATTAGATCAAGACTTCCTGGACATATCCTTGAACTTTCTCATCTTTGCTCTCAGATATTTGGTCTCTTCTCCTGTTCTAGTTTCTGAGTGTCTTCTTCAAGTTTATCTCGCAGCCTTTCTATTCATTTGTTTCTATATCAAGCCATTAATTTCCAAGTGCATTTTTATCTTACTGTTTTTTAGCATCCTGTTTTTATTTTATGTGCACAATTCTCTTTTCTTATCTCTCTGAAGACAATAATCATTTTGAAGTTTTCTTCTGCTCTTTTCATTGTCTCCGTTTCCTGGAGCACTCACTGGTGTTCGAGGCTTTAGAGGATCCACCCCCTCTTCCCTGCTGGACCTCAGCTCCTACTGCCCACTCCGTTCCCTCCACAGGCCTCAGCACAGGCCGGGCACGGAAAGCCCCTCCAGGGAACGAGTCTCTGTCTGCTGGGCTCTCAGCTGTATTCCAAGTGCCTACGTGGTCCTGGTACAGTAAATACGTGTTGCTTAGTCCAATAAAACAATTTCATGACTTCCCAACCAGCATGCTTCCTTGCTGCCTCCACAGAGGGTGCTCCAATGCTGTCTTCATCCCAGCTCACAATCTAGCACTCAGCGGGGGAAAGATCCTGCCTCTCTTGCACGGCTCTGCAACACAAGTGACCAGTCTGCTTCCTCGGAGCTCTACTCCGGTCACTGAATACGTGCCCTGGAAAGGCGTGAAAATCACTACCCAGCCAGAGTCAAGCAACATCATCAACAGGATGACATTTTACTGTTAGTTCCTCCTCATAAAATGTGACGAATTCCCCTCAAAATGATATACTTTTCCCCAAAAGATTTATGGCCTACGTAAAATGAAATACCTATAACTTAAATGTACTTCAGGCGATATTATGTTATAATATTAGTTCACCAAACAAATCTTCAAATGTTAGGGTAATAATCACTACCGTTCAGCCTCATATTACTTACATTTGTATAAGCATTTTTTGGTTCTAAAAAACGTAATATTTTGCTAAAGTTAATTAGCTAATGTAACATATTCTCTTAATTTATACTGCTTATCTATCTCCCTGTTTAACTGTTCGCAAGTTCCAATGAAAAATTGTTTTGTACATCAAGTTAACAGCTTTCACGGCCCACATGAATACTGCAGGATTGTACCACTGCATATACAGGAAGTCTGAAGGGCCTTTACACTTCAGTAGGTAGTGGGGTGTCAGTGTCAGGTGCGTGAGAAGAGCTTCACTCTAGGAAGCATCTGGAATGTTCACCTACACTGGACAGCAAATACTCAGAAACTGACATGGAATCCAAATGGTGAGTGGCTGTGTGCATGTCCCTGATGCTGTTATGTGACTGACTAGTGGTGACTCAGTACAACCACATGGCGGCTGACAATGCACAACCGGGGGCAGGGGGCAAACAGCAGAGATGGAGCACAAGCAGAGATGCAGAAGGAGGGACAGAGGAGAACAGCTCTTTCAACTGCAGCATTCTACAGACCATAGAATGTCATAGAACGAGCCTCCTTCTCCAGAGCTCTGCCCCCTTCATTAGCTTGTTCATTCATTCATTTGTACATTCTTCCCTTCACTCAAGTACTATCGCATGTGTCAAACCTTAAGTTAGCTCTTTGGAGAACAGACAACTATAACGAGGTCCTTGTCCTCAGAGCTTTACTGTTTTGTAGAGGAGACGTGAGTGAACATCGGGACCATTGCTGCAAAGCAGATACTCCCCAGATGCTGTGGGGACACAGAGAGAGTGGACACCCACGCTACACTGCAGGAGAGAGAGGGGGACAGGAAGGCCGTGTGCCAATTCTTCCCTGACTGAATAATCCTGTGATTTATTTCTATTTTAAGAAATATAGTTTCATTATTTTCAGATGTATATAGCTAAGATTTATAGAGTAATGAAACAAGACAGGGTGGGGCTAAAGTAGGTTTGTAGTTGTGAGTACCCGAAACATAGAGTATATTCTTGTATTATTATTTATTAAGTATTGTATTGTTTTCATACAAACAACTGCCCCCACGCTGTATACACACAGCTAGGATTTGTAGGGATAAATGAATATGTAGATAAGATGTATGGGGAATAATAAAACAGATTCACAAGTATAATAATAAACTCTCAACTATAATAATAAAAAAGTATATTCTGCACCTTGTGGACTCGCTGCCCAGCTTTACGTGACCCTAGACAAGGCATGCTTAACTGTAATCACTAGAGAACAGTAACTTAAGGTCCCTTCAGCTTGATGCCTGTGCCAGAATCCCCCCTAAAATCCCAGGTGGTTTGGAGCATCTCCAAGGGATGGCTATGCAGGCCCACAAAGCAGTCTGGCCCCCTAGTGACAGGGTTTGCCTTGTCCTTTCTCTCTTACTCCTGGAAAACAGTCTCGAAAAGCGAAGCAGAATGACCTTGTGATCCAGCAGTTCCACTCCTGGGTACACGCCCAAAGGAACGGAAAGCAGGGACTCACACAGACACTTGTACGCTAATGTTCGCAGCAGCATTAGTCACTAGAGCCACAGGAGGAAACACCCCACGTGTCCATAAACAGATGAATGGATAAATGAAATGTGCAGACCGATGGGCGTGTCTTCCCAATTCCCTGAATGGGCCCAAGAAGAGGAAGCCTCTCTCTGTTCAATGGTGCTATTTCCTGATTCTCCTAGGATTCTGCTCCCTCCCACGGTTGCAGAGTTGTGAGTGGGGCTGATGGAATAGCTTCCTCCCATCTCTTCATCACACTGGAACCCAAGGCAACACTTCTCACAAAAACAGACCCTTCCGCTTCTCCACTGTGCACATCCCCAAAGCACCTCTCAGAAGTCAAAACCCAAACAAATCAAACACATGTAGGCAAAGGTGCAAACCGAACCCACTACCCTCTCCACAGGAACTAAATCCATGAGCAAAGCTTTTCCATTTCCAGGTAATCTATTGCTGCCTAACAAACCACCCCAACATGTAGTGGCTTTAAACAACAACGTACTCTTATTCTGGTCCTGTGGGTTCGCGGGTCTCCACTGAGTGCAAGTACTATCATTTGGGCTTAAGTAGTGTGAAGACTTAAGTGGGCTAGTCCTCCAAGATGACGTCTTCATGCACACACCTGGCTCCTCATCTGGGACGACCGGAGCAGCCGGAGGCTTCCTGAGTATCTGCCTCTCTCCACCAGCCTCTCTATGTCACTAGCGTGGGCTTCCGCATAGCGTGGTGGTTCTCACATGGCAGCTAGCTTCCCCCAGAGCACATGTTTTAAGAAACAAAGGCGAAAGCTTTCAAATTTCTTATGTCCTGGCCTCAGAACTCACGTGCTGCCACTTCTGCCCAATTCTGTCTGTTCCCCAGGGCCAGCCCAATTCAGTGTCTGGGGGGAACAAAAGGTGTGAATGCCAGGCGGTGCAGTTATTGGGGTGTCGTCTTTGGAGATTCACCAACACGTGAATGGAGCTGGCAATTGAACCCAGGCAGTCTGGCTCCAGAAACTCTAACCCTCTCTAACCTACGCTAATATACTGGAACCCTCTATATCATGGTGTGTCTTGTACTGGGAATAAATGAGTAAATTCACTACTTAATTTGTATAACTAGAGGGGACGATTCTGGTGATTTAGAGATCCAAAGATGAAGTAAAGACACAGATGAATTAAATTCCATCTCTAAAGACAGAAAATTATTTGCTGTTTTAACTGACAATCCTTTCCCCGCTTCTAAACACACTTGTTTCAAAAGTTAAGGGGCACTCTTGGTTGGTGCCAGCATGGGGGGTGGCCAGTCACGGTGGCATGGCTGACAGAGAAGCAGGGAGGGTTTGGAAGCACTTCTGTGGACGAAGTCTTGTGAAATCACAGTCTAAATGAAGAAGGCACACAGTGAGGGGGAATGGGTATTTCTAATGGGCACCAGCCATGCCCTGGAGGGATTACCCTCCAGCTTAAAAGGTGCTGGCTTGTAGACAAGTTCTACACAAATGCCACATTTTGATGCCTTATTATAGCCCTGGAAGAGAGGTAAAAAATCATCACTAGCACCATTTATTGAGTACTTGCTTGCACGAAGCGCTGTGCCAAGGGCCTTTCACCTACTACCACCTTCAGTCCTCACATCACCCTTACAAGGCAGGTCTGACCATGATACCGACTTCAGACAGTTCTGGAAACGGCACCGCATTCCTAGGACACGTCCGTAAGAGTCTCCAGTGCCCACTGTTGGCCTAGTCACTGAGCAATGCCACAGGTACAGTCCTCCATGGTGAACCCCGCCACCCCGTGCCATCATTCATTTCTGGGACATCTCCCTGACCAGTGAGAGCCTCCCTGCGTCCTCCAGCCCAGCCTGGGCGTGCGGTTTCCCAATCACTTGGTCACTGTGCCCAACCCAGCATCTGATCTCTTGTAGGTACTTTAGACACAGTTTTAATGAATTAATAAATTATGATTTCGTCAAAGGTTAACTGCAGCCTAGGTCTTTTAGAAAGTTTGTATCGAGCCCTGGCTGGTGTGGCTCAGTGGATTGAGTGATGGCCTGCAAACCAAAGGGTCTGCCCATTCGATTCCCAGTCAGAGCACATGCCTGGGTTTCAGGCCAGGTCCCCAGTAGGGGGCGCACTAGAGGCAACCACACACTGATGTTTCTCTCCCTCTTCTTCTCCCTCCCTTCCCCTCTCTCTAAAAATAAATAAATAAAATCTTCAATAAAAAAAGAAAGTTTGTATCTAGCAATCAGACCCCACTCAATTCATCTGTAGGAACATTAAGCAGCAATAGAATCCCCACTGGCTTCCCTGTGCCCTTCTTGCCAGCCTGGTCCACAGCTGAGTAAAAGGTCTCTGCCTGCCCCCCACACTACGGGAAACACTATTTTATTGTACGCCATACTCGGGGGTGTCCTGGGGGTGAGTGGAAAGAGAGGCGATATTTAGTGGCAGGGCTTGTGCGGCTTTAATTCCAACCCCCCACTTCTCTGTGGCTGTTCCATTTATTTTTAGATGTTTATATTGGTTTTCCAGAGACTTGCCACATTGACTCTCATCTAACAAATGATGTATCCGAAGAAAACACTTCTATTCTCCCAAGTTCCTAGCCTAAGAAATTTCAGAGTATCCAAAAGCACTGTTGCCACTGTTGATAAAGCTGCTAAGTGGTGAAGTGCAACTGTATACATTGAAGGGAGTGGTTACATTCTTCGTTGGATCAAGGACCAATAGTCCTGACATAAAACTTTGGTGTGGGAGGAACACCGGGCAAAAACCACCCGCGGGTGTCCTTTCCTAATTCTTAGTAGAGCAATGTGAGGAAGGGAGAGAAATCTTCAGATTTCGGAGCTCTGTGAGTGCTTCTCTGGTCTCTACCTTAAAGCAACCCACCCGTGAGATGACTTGCTTTTTTCACTGTCAGTAGCTGATTTTTTTTTTAAAGAAGAATCTGAAAATTCATGGAATAATTCAAATGTGCCCATAATTTCACATCATAACTTGAATGGGCAAGGGATGTGAAAGTAAAAATCAGTCTTTTTAATAATACATTCTTTAAAGCCTGTTAAGTGCCTTTTGAATTTATGTAATAGAGGACTTTTAAATGTGTTCTCCTTGTGCTCCATTATTGTAGTCATGTTTCAGGAAAGAATGACTTTTTGGTCATTAATACATGAAAGAGAATCTCTTTCAGAAAAAAGAAGTACCCAGTGAAGATTCCACTTTCATGTTTTCTCATTTTCTTCTCTATTCATTAAGGCTTCTGCTTGAGCAAAACACTAAAAATACAAGCAGTACAAATAAGCACACTTATAAAACATCAGGTTTTCGATCAATAAAAACAGACTTGATTTCCATGTGAAAAAAAGCAAAGAAAAGCAAAACAAAAACCAGCAGAAGAAGCCTTTTAAAGCAAGAAGAAAATTAACAAATTTAGAAAAAACTGGACTGAGGCCCCAGTGGGAAAATGGCGTCTACTTGCTTATTTAGTTAGGATTTATAGTCTCCCTGCTTCTCAGAAGGGTTTAAGGCAGCAAGGAAAATGTTTCAATTCTTCCAGTCGCTTATCAACTGAAACCTCCCTGGGACAGCTGTCGTGTCATAAGAACCACAAAGTCCCCGAATTATACTCTGCTAATGAAAAGATGAAACAGAAACCCAGCTAGAGCGCTCTTGTCCTAATCACACAGACCTCAAGCCTGGGTGTGCAGACCTTGTCTGTCAATCACATTCACCTTCACTAAGGAACCAGATGTAAATTAGATTAACTCAAGCACTGGGTTAAATGATTATTCAGGCAACTGACCTAACCGAGCCTCATCCAACAATGTACACGTACATTTTTTAAAAACCCCATGGCTAAATTGTAATTTAAGTCTCTATATAATTTCAAATCCTGCATGTAGTTTAAAGCCAGGAAATGAGAGTTTAAGGCCAAATTTCCATTCCCCTATATCTCCTGCTGTGGTTACGTCAGGCAAATAATAGTCACAGAACCCCTTGCTAGGTCCTTAGGTATAATTGACTTAAATATTGAGTTCCTGTCTCAATTCACTATTTGTTTTCTCAAATTATACACCTCGTACTGATCTTACTAGAACATCACTGTATATTTCAATTTTCACACAACCCCATGCCCTGCCATTGATGAATTTCTTCTCATGAAGCCACATGAAGGTTATTGTGAAGACATAAATCTCATCACATTTTAATTTATTGTTTCTTTAAACTAAATATGAATATCATTTAAATTTAATCAGGCCTTTTGGAACACGGATTCAGTATGATGACTTTAACATATATTAGTAACAAAATTACTCCCAAGGCAATGGTACCTATTTGTTTATTAAGCACACTTGGAAATATCAAGGAATGTATAGTAAATAGCTCTGTGAAATCAATCAAAAGTCATAGAAACAATTTCTCAAGTCTTGGAGTAGTGTAGATGTAAAATCGGTCATAATATCTTTTACTATGTACATGAGGCAATAAATATGTTCATCTTAAACAATCTAAGACTTTTAATAATTTAAATTTCAATTTTTCAATACTTAAAACTACTTACAGTGAGCATGATAATTATTTGCACACATAACTAGTACTGATTTTCTTGTTTACTCCTTACCAGGTTATAAACTCCCTTAGGACAGAAACTATGCCTTGTCTCTTTAGTCCCTTGGGCCCAACCCGATGCTTAGTACATAGTAGGCACTCAATAAGCATTGAGTGAATGTATATTTACATGCTAAATAAGTATATAATAGTGCATTTGTATCACATGGCCTGAAATTTTGTGCTAATCTTTCCATACCATTTGCAAGCATGACCATAATAGGCAAGATACAAGTTCTTTAGACCTCAGTTTCCCCACCTATGAAATGGGCATATTAATAATATATGTCCCACTGATTTCACAGAATTGGATGCAAATGACATGATACAATATATCTGAAGTATGGAACCTGAGAAAGAAGATACCTACTAAAAAGAGCTCTCAGTGGCTAACTGGGCTCAAAACGAAACAACACAAAAAAACAAAACCTAGCAGCCATTTCTACACAGAGACCTCTCATGCCAACTGCATTTCAGGGAGAAGCCTGAACTGAATTGCCTGCCTGCCCTGTGTTCCTGGTTCCTGCCAGCTGGGCCAGCCCTATGAAGAAGTTCCTGGAATCCTATTTCAACCAATAGGACTGAGACTCCGCATCTAATCAGAGCTGTGCAGCTACATCCCCATCAGCTTCTTTACCCACCAATCAGAGCAGCTCCATTCTGACCAATCAGGGCAGTGACTTTCGAACAATCTAACTGCAAGAATTTAGAGTCCGCATTTGCATGATGACAGACCAATCAGGGACCAGGGGAGGGAACTTCTGTCTGTGTAAGTCAGCTCCCCCTAGCTCTGAGAGAGTACTTCCCCTTCCCACTGAAAACTGTTTCCACAGCAGGAGCTGAGATACTGGAGATCAAACACTGGAGCAGAACAGAGGGAAGAGCAGAGCAGACTGACATAGAGCAAAGAAAACCAGCGAGGAGCCAAGCAGAGCTGTCTAGCCCAAGAGGGTCATGGCCCCAAAGCCACCTCACAGCCATGCTGTTTTCCCAGCCCTGCTGTGCACAGTTACGCTGTTCCACAGCGGTGCTGTTTTCCCAGCCCTGCTGTGCACAGTTACGCTGTTCCACAGCGGTGCTGTTTTCACAGCCATGCTGGATCACAGCTGAGCTCTTTGGCACTGCATAGACTTTCTTTCTTCACCATACCCCAAACGGGGGGGTATTGTTGGCTTGAGTTGGCACCAAAACCATCGGTTGACAGAAGGAACACTGAAATCATACACAATATCACTTTAGGTCCATGAGCTATATAATAACTGGTATATTTGATTCCAGCTGAATAGAAAAAAATTGGTAGTTATCAAAATGATAGCACACATGCTACCCGGGGAATCCGAAAATCTACATATAACAATTTATGCTGTTTCCCTTTCTGCACCAATCAGCTAAATAATGAAAAATTCGCCACATACTTTGAGGTTAAATGCGACTGATATTATTCATTGTTAAAATTCTCCCAAAATTAATGCAAAGGTCTTGACTTTCTGGCCCTTCCACATTATTTACTTTAGAGTTAAAGGTCCTCAATAAGTATCAAATTTTAAACTGCTCAAATGCTTGCTTATTTTCCCAAGCCCAATTTATGCTAAAAATAATAAATGAACTCTTCAATAATTGGCTAATTTCTGTGCCTAAAATTTTTTTGAAATAAAGAGATATAATAATAAGTACCTTGTAATTTCAATAATGATTTCTAACAATAGAACCAGATACCTGGATTATCTCAGTTTCAAACTGTTTTGGAAATGATGCCCAGCTTTAAATCTAAGAACAGAAACCTTTTCATCAATGTCTGCATACTGACTGCTGTTTCTGCTGGATAATAACCACATTCAGACATGATACTTAGTTTTAACTCCTGGAACCAATTTTAAATAACAATTCTTACATACCTATTAGAGGGGAGTGCACAGAGGTTCTAAGCTTCGAGTCTCCTCTAATTTGCATAGTTGTTACAAACAGAGGTTCAGCAGGCCCTACTCCGCAGGCCACACCGTTTGTAGCCCAAGTCAAACTCTGAAGAGGGTTGCTTTCACAAGGTATTATTTTGCTACCAAGAACTATTTTTCTTTTTTAAAAAATTGTGCCAAATCATCAACACGAACCTCTAATTCTACTACAGGATTATAAATGCACAAGTTATGGATGAAAAGACCAAGGAATAGGCATTTTGGGCATTTGCCAAGTTTGCAATGAATTTATAATGAAATCATTAATGGAATGGTGATGTTTTTTAAACACCAGAAATTACTGGCATATAATTCTGGAGGCTGGAAGTCCAGGGTCAAGACGCCATCGGGGCTGGTCTCCAAGGAGGCCTCGCTTCCTGAGGGCGGAAGGCTGCCTCCTTGCCGCGTCCGCACGGGGCCTCCGCCTGCGCCCCAGCCCGCCCTGCGTCTCTTCCTCTTCTCCTACGAACAAGGGTCCTACTGGATTAGGACCCCAGCCTCACGACTTTGTTTAATCTTAATCACCTCCTTAAAGGCCCTACTCCAAATACAGTCTCACAGGTGTTAGAGCTTCAACGTATGGATTTTGGGGGGAAACAATTCAGTCCAAAACACAAGGATTTTTGAATGGGGAAAGAAGGGGCAGGGTCAAGTCAAGGAACATGTATAAAGGCCCATGGACAAGGGCAACAGTCGGGGGAGGATTGAAGGTGGCAGGTAGAGGGCAGGGCTGGGGGGGAGTAATGAGGGGAAAATGGAGACAATTGGGATTGAGCAACAATAAAAAATTTTAAAAAACAGGAACACAATACCATTATCATACCTAAAATAGTAACAATAATCTCTTAATATCAAATATTTACTCAAAGTTCAACTTTCCTCAATTGTCATACTATAGTAGCTTCCAAATTTTTATCTTATTGAGAGTCTACGGGAATAGCTTGTTTTTGTCCTTAAAAACTATCAATAAGTGTGCATTTATTGAACACGTACTACGTAGTCAAATGCCCGTAGTCTAAGCACATGGGGAGCTAAGGAGGGAAATGAGGTCAAGTAGGCTGGATGGGGCCATGCTGCAGAGGATGTTAAAACTCACAGCAGAGGAGTTTTGACTTGATTTGGTTGGAAGTGGATAACCTTTGAACATTTTCGAGCTTTGAGGTGGCAAGATGAACTTCCGTTTCTCAGTGAATGGCCACGTGACTGTGGCTATTTCCTTGACTTCTACACAGAATGGTGGTCGTGCTGCTGGGTGCCTACGCAGCCAAGGAGGCAAGCCCATTGGGCTTTCTCTCACTCCCACTCCAGGCCTGGGGACACATCATCACAGGCAGTCCCCCTTGCTCACAGGCTTCATATTCATCTGTGTGTCTCCAGCACCTAACACGGTGGGCTCTCAGTAAATGGACTTTGCCTGTGTAGCAGTGACCTACATCACTGTGTTCTTGTTGGCAGCGACCCATCCTCCCTGACTTCCTTTAGGAACCTCAGAGATCTCTTACTGTCTTCTGCATATGGCGCACACAGTTCTGCCCTTTGCGTGTGCACGCGCGGCAAGAGGACCACTGTCACCGAGGGCTCCAGATGTTTCTGTGCTGACACCTGGGAGTTCATTTCTTGTTGCAGGTCTGGATAGTGGTCCTTACTGGTTCTCATCCTAAAAACTGGGGTGACTTTTGCCTCAGCCCAATCCTACTGTCCTTGTAAGCTTCTTAGAAGAAGACCACTTTTAGAAGAAGACCACTTTTTAAAGGATTATACATATCTTTGCTGTCAAATCATACTTAACTGCTGCCTACATTGGTAAACTAGGTATTTTATGCAGAAGCCCTTAGGTTACAGTCTTGAAAATCAACAGGAAACTAAGAAACCCTCAACTCTATCATGGATTGCAAAATATTTGATGATTTCATAACCCTCAAATTATCTGATTTAATCTGATTTTTGAGGACAAAAACAGCAAAATTAATGAGTAAAACCTAACACTATATGAGGTCACCAAAAATTGGTAGCCAGCCCTGGCCAGGTGGCTCAGTCGGTTGAAGTGTCAATCTGTGCACAAGAAGGCTGCAGGTTTGATTCCAAGGCAGGGCCCATACCTAGGTTGCAGGTTCAATCCCTGGTAGGGTCATGTTTGGGATGTAACCAGTCAATGTTTCTCTCTCTCATCAATGTCTCTTTCTCTCTCTCTCCATTCCTCTCTCTCTAAAATCAGTGATCATATATATCCTCAGGTGAGGATTAAAAAACAACAAGAGTTGGTAGCCAGAAAAATAAAGCTGAGTCAAGAAGCCTGATTCCAGTCACAGTTCCAACAACTACGCAGAAGTATCAGCGTCCCCACTTGCAAAGCAGAAATATACCTAAACAGCACGGAGCATCTTCACCCTCAACATATCTTTCCATGGATAAAAATTAACCTCAAAAATGCTCTATAATAGCACTGTCAAAAGGACATTTTTGTGATGATGGAAATATTCATATTATATACTGTCTAATATAGTACCCACTACCACATGCAGCTACTGAGTACTTGAAATGTGGCTAGTGTAACGGAAAATCAGAATCTTTAATTTTTACTTTAATTAGTTTAAGTATAAATAGCCAATGTAGATAGTGTAGTAGACAGTACAGCAGTCCAAGAAATCACTATGAAAAATTTAAAGTACTATGTGCGAAGGACAAATCTAAACTTCCAGTTTGTGTGCTATACTTCTATACCAGAAAGTCCAACACCACTGGCCGAGAGTTTGGGCGTGACAACTAGTGCTGACCTTTCTCAAAGCACACAGACGTCAAAATCAGACTTTCCCTGATCCCCCACTGATAAGAGTTTAATAAAAACTATCTGATGGTGAAAGTCACCTTGCTGGAACACACTTCCACTCTGGAAGCATCCAACGGGAGGCAGGTGGACGGTGAGAGGCAGGCTATTTCTCTCTGGCTACGCTGACAGCCTTTCACCTTGAAGGGTCTCTGTGATACTTTAACAGAAGTGGTATGGAATCGCCCAGTGAGTGTGCTGTTCTAGGTTTACTAACTGCAGGAGCAGGAAAAAAGTACCGGACTGGATTGGCCAGCTTTGGGAATGCCTTTAAGAGGACAAACCACAGCACAGCCCTGCGTGGGGCAGCTGCAAGCGAGTGTCCAGAGCCAGGCCCACCCAGCCTCTTGGCTGGTGCCGCTAATGCATCCAGAGCTGCTGAGGCAACTGCTGTAGGCAGAAGGTGCCCTGTGTGCTCGTTTCCTCTGTCCCTGCCCTTGTCCACTCCACCGTCTTCTTTCTCCTCGACGACACGGTAGCTTCCCAGCTGGCCTCCCTGATTCCATTCCTAACTCCCTACGATTCACCCTCCACATAGCAGCCAGAATAATCTTTTAAAATCAGATAGAGTAGTCACCACCCCCTCATCCATGATTTCACTTTCCATGGCTCCTGTTACTCATGGTCAACTGTGGTCTGGAAGTATTAAATGGAAAATTCTAGAAATAAACAATTCATAAGTTTAAATTGCTCATCTTTCTGAGTAGCATGATAAAATCTCACTCCATCTCACCCAGGATGTGAATCATCCCTTTGTCCAGCATAACCACACTGTAATAAGATATTTTGAGAGAAGGACCACATTCACATAACTTTTAATAGAATATGTTGCTATAATTGTTCTATTATTAGTTATTATTGTTAATCTCTTACAGTGCCTAATTTATACGTTAAAATTTATCACAGATATGTATGTACCAGGCCTGTCCTGAAGGTATCCAGCCATGTAATATGAAAAGTAGAGACATATATTGAAGAAGATACAAGATACAAGAAACATTGTACACAGGACAATGATGCCTCAGTCCCCTTCAAAGTAGGCACCTTGGGACCTCACACAGTTCTCCCAATAGCCATCAGCTGCCTCGCTGTATTTTACTGAATCTCACTGACAGTCTGAAATCTCTTCCCTTTCAAAAGTGATTTTAGTTTTGGGAAAAGCCAGAAGTCACAGGGTGCCAAATCTGGGCTGTAAGGGGGGCTGAGTCACCTGGGCAATTTGATGTTTCACCAAAAAACTGTGCATAAGATGTGATGCACGAGCAGATGCGTTGTTGTGATGCAGCTGCCAATCACCAGTTGCCCATAGCTGCGGCCTTCTAAATCACTGGAATAGTTTCCATGGAGGAATGTTCAAGATTAATGCAAAATCTGATGCAGATTTGTTGCTCTACTTGCTATGTCATTTTGAATGCAATGACCACATAGTACACATGCTCACTCAACAGTGTCTACCACCCCCACTGACTGGTACAGTGAAGTCGTCATTGTTCACGCATGTACATACCAGTCCACTCTCCTCGGTTGCCAGGTTACATCAATATTGCACAAACTATTCTCGTTATGTTAACAATGGCTGGACTTTTTCCAGACAGACTTTGTATGAACAGGAAAAAGTAGCATTTACAGGGTTCAGTACTATCCTCAGTCTCAGGCATCCAATGGGGGCCTTGGCACATATCCCCCTGGGACAAGGGGACTACACTGTAATCTCATTCCTCTGTTTAAGATTCTCCAGTGGATTCCTGCTCAAAATGAAATTCAAACTCCTCCTCAACGTGGCCTGCAGGCCTCTGCTCACCTTTTTAAATTCCCCTCCCACCGCCCCCCTTGTTCATTCTGTCCCAGCCACACGGACCTGGCTGTTCTTTAGACAAATCAAGCCTCTTCACACCTCAGGACCTTTGCACGTGCTGGTCCCTCAGCCTAAAGAGAGACCCACTCCTCCCCAGACCGTCACCAGACTGGGTCCTCACCACTTGGGCCCCCACATCAGCGTCACCTCCTCAGAGCGGCCTCCTGAGACAAAGCCATCGAAAGCAGCGCCACGGGCACTCTCTGTGCCGCCAGTCTGCCGTGTGCGTGCCCGCAACTCTCCTACGGCGCACTTGACAAACTACGGAACCCACGTCAAGTGCACAATGCCGTGATTTTTATAAGTCGAGTTGTGCAAAATCACTCTAAGTCAATTTTGAAATTTCCATCCTCTCTGTATGACCCTTTCTGACCCTTTACTGTTAATCCCACCATGCTCCCCTGGACTAGGCAACCACTAACCTACTTTTACCTATCTACCGATCTTCCTCCCCTGAACATTTCATGTACATGGAATTATAAAACGTCCCACAATTTTATTTTCAGTATGTTTTCATTGTGATAAAATATACATAAAACTTACCATTTTAACCCTTTTAAGTGTACGGCTCAGTGACGTGAGTACATTCATACTGCTGTGCCGCCATCACCACTGCCCACTTCCAGAGCTTTTTCGTTTTCCCACACCGAAACTCTGTCCCCGCCAAACGCCAATCCCCATCCTCCCTCCCGAGCCCCTGGCGACCGCCACTCTACTTTGTCTTTATGATCTTACTACTCCAGGCTCTCCATATAGGTGCAATCCTACAATATGCGCTGTTTTGTGACTGGCTTATTTCTCTAAGTTCAGGGTCTTCATCTACACCTGTAGCAGGTGCCAGCATTTTCTTACTCTGGAAGGCTGAAAGATGTTCTTTCTCTGTCTATACCGTATTTTCTTTATTCATCTGTGGACGAATACTTGGACTGCTTCCACTTCTTCGCTATTACGAATAATGGCATTATGAACATGCACACACAGATATTTGATCTAGTCCTTCTTTCCCTTCTTAGGGGAATATACCCAGAAGTGGAACTGATAACTAATATGGTACTTGTATGTTTAATTTCTTGAGAAATCCCCCTACTGTTTTTGCAGTTGCACCAGCAAGGCACAAAGGTTCCAATTTTTCCACATCTTTGCCAAAACTTATTTTGTTTTTGCTTTTGTTTTTCATAATAGTCTTCTTAATGGCTGTGAAGCCATATCTACTCTATTTTTATAATGCATTTACCAATTCTTGATTTTCTTGTTTAGTTGTTTTTTTAAACATCAACTAACTGCCTGTCTCCCCCAACGAGCTGCACGAGGGCAAGGAGCTCGGCTGCCTTGTTTGCCGCAGTGACCTCAGCGGTGCCCAGCACCCCACACACAGTGTTGACGGAATGAAGATCTCAGGGCTACCAGCTTAGCTCTACCACAGGGCTCGTCCTTCCATCGCCCCTGCGGTCTGCAGGAGCTGGGGAGCGCCCTTCTGCTGCCCCGACAAGCCAGAGGGCCATGAAGATGTTTACAAATTAGTGCTATTCCTTGTGAAACACAAAGAAATAAAGATGTTGTTACACTGAGACCTTGAGAGCACCCAAGGCCTTGTGAGCCTTCTACAGAGGCTGTAATTAAACCCAAGAGAAAGCGCTGGGCTCCTCTGGAAGTTCTTCCTCTTGTAGCTACTCACATGCAAACATAAAAGAGGCAGTCCCTTGAAACAGAATAAACTCAACCAGCTAAGAGTTAAAACTACAAAGCTTTTAACTAGAAAAGTACATTGTATAGTCATTTCTTCTGCATTAACTGTTTTCAAAAGACTTTTTTTTTTTCAAAAAAGGCTGGCATTTGTTTCTCAATTTCATGCCATAGATAATTTATCATCTGCCTATTTCCCTTTCTTTCCACAGTGAAAGCAGACCTGAATTTCTCAGCTCCCTTGCTGCTAGAAGTGGCCACGTAAGTGAACCAACCAATGAAATGCAAACAGCAAGTTGCATGTAGTTCTGCACAATGCCCTTAAAGGGAGGAGGTATGCTCTTCTTTTCCTGTTATTTGGCCGGAACATGAACACGATGGCTGGAACTTGGGCAGTTATCTTGCACCAGGCAGTAGCAGGCAGAGCAGGAAGAGAGAAAGATCCTGGGTGCCCAATGACTGGGAAGCTGCCACACCATTCCTGGGTTGCCTGCCTCCATACCTTTTCCGTGAGAGAACCAAACCTCTGTTTGAGCTGTCGCTATCTTAGGTCTCTGTTACTGGAAGGTGACTTGGCCAGAACTCACACAGAACTGCTCCCATAAGGTTATAGGAGAACCCAAGCACAGAATAAGGTCATTAAGATACAGATGACAACAGAGACAGTTCCTTAAAAGTCTGTGTTGTTTGGAGCTGGTGCCCAGCCCACTGTGGTGCGGGGGTGGCAGTGATCTGCCATTCTGAGGCAGAAGACAGGACAACTCAATAGCAGCAATCATGGGGATAATGAAAACTCAGACAGTAATGGCTAACATTTATTGAGCATTTATTATATCCCAGGCACTGCCAAAGGGCTTTACCTGTATTATCTCATTTCATCTTTATGACAAGGCTGAGTTTTAAAGAAGATAAATTCTGGTCACATAGCCTGAGTGACATAACGAGAATTCGAATCTGGGGACATCTGACTGCTAAGCCCCCATGACTTATATGGCACCCAGTGCAGTGTCCACTGCGCTGCCTCTGCCCCCACACGGAAGGTGAGGCAGCCGGGCCTCTCCTGAGGCACACCACTTCTTTCCGGAGAAAAACCTTCACCGGACACCCCCCAGCCCCAATCAAAGCTTGATGCCACACCAACAATGTCCCATAATACCCCAACACACAGCCAGCCGTGAATTCCTCCTTGTTAGGCATGGGATGCCTCTCAGTCACTAAGTTTCTTGGATCATTTTTACCTTAGAGCCATTTAATTCCAATTGAAACGCTCTATGATATGAAAACCAAGCTGTTTTTATGTTTGTTTCAGAGCCTTACTTCACATTTACACTAATGACAATATTTCAGAACTACTGTATATGATTTATGCTCTCCAGGTCCCATGTGTTGCAATAACATAATGAAATCTGTGCCAGTTAATCAGATAGTTGATATTTGACAGGAGGGCATCAATGCATCTAAGAACCATGGTTTATATTATGGAGGGGGGCCCTCTTACCTGCCTGTCAAATGACCTTCTTGGTGGGAATGCCTCATTGCAAAATAGGTTTCACTGTACATAAAGTTGGACTTACCAAACATTTGATCCAGTCATTTTATACAACTGTTCTAGCCTCGGCTTCCCCATCTATAACATGGGGGTAACAATGTTACTTTCTTAGAGTGATTTGGAGCATTCAGTGAGATTGTACTTGTTAATTACTTGGCACAGTGCCTGGCACAGAATAAGGTATCAATAAGAGGTAGCTATTTTTGCCCTGGCTGGTGTGGCTCAGTGGATTGAGCACCAGCCTGAGAACCAAAGGACTGCTAGTTCAATTCCCAATCAGGGCACATGCCTGGGGTGCTAACCAGGTCTCCAGTACAGGGCTCATGAGAGGCAACCTCACATTGATGTTTCCTCTCCCTCTCTCTCTCCCACCCTCCCCCCCTCTCTAAAAATAAATACAATCTTAAAACAAAAAGAAATATAGTCTTTAAAAGAAAACTAAAAATCATAATCTGTGGGTACCACAATCTGAATGAATGGATGTCTCAGTGAACCAATGTGTTCAATTACCAAACAACTTCCCAACAACCAAAAAATCAAGGAGAAAATAGTCACTGTGGGTGGCTCAGTTGGTTGGAGCGTAGTCCCGATTTACCAGCGCTGTGAGTTCGATGCCCAGTCATGACACATAGAGGAAGCAACCAATGAATGCACAAATAAGTGGAACAACAAATTGATGTTTCTCTGTCTTTCTCACTCACTCTCTCTCTCAAATCAATAAATAAAAATAAAAGAAAATAGTTACTACTATGCTGACTGAAAAGAAGACTCAATCTAGCTGACTCTAAATCCAGACAATTTTTAAAAAGCTGCGTGGCTGTAAATCTGACACCTTATCTTGACTGAGCATCATTTTTGCCATTACTAACCAGCTAGGCATTTTATTAGACTTTGTTTGATGTTTAGTCTCCAGTTATTATTATCCTCACTTTTTGCTAATTTATTTTTATTTTTTTTACATTCAATATTTTTTATTAGTTTCAGGTGTACAGCAAGGGGTTAGACAATCATATACTTTCCAAAGTGTTCGCCCAATATTCCCAGTGCCCACCTGGCACCATACGCTGCTATTCCATTATTGACTGTACTCCCTATGCCGTTCTTTCTATCCCTGTGACTATTTTGTAACTACCAGTTTGTACTTCTAATCCCTTCACATTTTCACCCAGTTACCCAACTCCCCTGCCCTCTGGCAGCCCTCAGTCTGGTTTTGCTATCTGTATGGGCCTGTTTCTGCTTTGTCTGTTCACTTACACTGAACTTTAGATTCCACATGTAAGTGAAATCTATTCTCATTCTTAAATTGTCTTCAGTGATGGTTTCATGTCAGGGATATTAACTGGGATTTTTTCTTTCTCTCCCCTCTCTCCCCCACCCCTTTTTCTGTAAGGGGTGTAAAGTAGTCAGGGACAAGCACTACCCCTGATCTTCTACTCCCCACTGGGAGACAGGCAACAAATAGCTTCTAAGAATTCTTATCACAGACCTTTGACTGAAAATAGCTTTAATTTTTAATCCATGAAACTCAATTGAGTCAGGCTGGGTTTTCAGAAACACATCTGCTGTAAGAATTTACTCCTTCAAGTTTTGTCTTGCACCCTTTCCAATCGCGAATGCAGGATACCACTTGTTCTATTAATAAAAATCTCCAAAATAGTTGAGGTACATCCAACATCTCACTATCAGACATTTGCCTCTGCCCCAAACCTTGATCTCAGAGGGAAAGCAGCAGTCTTCGGCTATTTCTAACACCCACTTTGAGGAGAATACTCTTTTAAAATATGCTTACTGTGATTTTCCAAGTGCATTTGCTATTTGGAGGGTACACTCCAGGAAAACCTTCGCTGCCAATAAATCCAGACTCTCCAGTAAAAACGCCACCACATGTGAAAGCAGGTCTGGGAAATAAAAGGGGAACAATTTGAAACATGTCAACTTCAGAAAGGGGTAGGCTATTAATGCGGATGAATTAATACTGATTAATAAATGCCTGCACCGTATAAGGGGACTGAAAGCTCAGGAGCTCGTAGAACAGTACAATCATAGCCTGGCAAACCTCCCATCCAGCTGCCGCCTGTCTCGTAACAACCCGAGATCAATCGTTCTGTCACTCATTCATTCACCCGCCCATCCCGCCGTGCGCCCGCCCACCCGCCCGTCCAGCCGTAACCGAGTCGTCCTCCACGCAGCGGCAACGTCTTACAGGAGAACAGCAAAGGGGGAATTTCACTAGTGAGAGAAAAGGTGGCTGCTGGGCTGTGTGAGGTGCATGGTTTAAAGGCAGACACGCAACTGGTCAATATAAAAAGTTTTAATTTCCCAGATTTGGAGAGATGTCTAGTTCTTCTCCCCTTTTCTGAAAACCGCTGGGCACTGGCAGAGCCTCCCATTGAAGGAGGAGGTGTTAGAGAAGACGCGAAAGTTGGCCACGGGTGGGTCCCCACGGCCCAGGTGCTGGCGAAGAGTTAAGTGTACCCGAGCAGCTCGCCGGGCACCACGCGACTCGAGATTTTCTCTAAGCGTAATGTTTTCTCCCGAGGAAAAAGGAGAAGTAAACCTAAGTCCATGCATGTGGGCCCTCACGCTTCCCTGCGCCCGCACCGACACGCGGGGAGGAAAGACGTTTGTCAGATGACGCCCTCGCCACGTGGTGGCCGGCCGAATGGCCCGCGGGCGGCCAGGGCCGGGGGCAGCCGGGAGCCCCGTGGCCCGGCGCGTTCCAAGGGCCTGGGGACAGCCCTCCGCTAGGACCCCGGGCGCCCGGAGCGGGCTGAGCAAAGCCGAGCGCGAGGCTGCAGGGACAGAGCGGGGAGGAAGAAGGGAGCCGGGCGGGGGCGTTATTACCTCTCCGGGGGCTGCTGCCGCGACAGCGGGGCCGCCAGCAGCAGGCCGAGCACAGCCCAGGCGCCCACGCCGCCCATGGCCAGTGGAGACGCTCCGGGCTCGCCCGCTCCTCGCACGCCGGTTCGCGCCCGGCGCACACCCGGCTCACGCCCGGCGCACACCCAGTTCACGCCCGGCGCACACTGAGACACGGGTGCGCGCTATCTCACCGGCGCGCGCACACAGACACACGCGCGCGCAGCCGCGGCGGCCAGGTATCCGGGTGTGAGCGGCTGGCGGGGTGGGGGCGCTTTTAAAGGCGAGCGCGGGGCAGCCTGACTCGAAGTTTCATTTCCCCAAGGAGTAGTTGGCAGCCGCTCGCCACTGCTGAATATCCCGTTTGTTCTCGAGGACGGGAGGGGC
>PVJI01019474.1:0-32676 GCA_004026765.1 Micronycteris hirsuta | reverse complement strand
ATTTATTTTTAGATACTTGGTTTTTTTTGTATTTATAAAGGCATGTTAGCATCTGTTTTTGAGCATATGTAACAAATAATTACAAAACACCAGAAAAGATACAAGGTATTTCAGTTACTACTTATTTATAATGCGCATACTTATTTTTCCCTCAATAAACGTGGGCAATTTCGACCCAGAAATTCCACTACTGGGATTATACCCTAAGAATCCTGAAAAA
Organism: Micronycteris hirsuta; assembly: GCA_004026765.1. Classification (NCBI taxonomy): domain Eukaryota; kingdom Metazoa; phylum Chordata; class Mammalia; order Chiroptera; family Phyllostomidae; genus Micronycteris; species Micronycteris hirsuta. The sequence continues at coordinate 32,456 of PVJI01019474.1, read as the reverse complement.
CCAATTCAAAAGAACGTTTGCGCTCCTATGTTCATAGCAGCACAATTCACAATAGCTAAGTGCTGGAAACAACCTAGGTGCTCATCTACAAATGAATGGATCAAGAAACTATGGTATATTTACACAATGGAATTCTACGCAGCAGAAAGGAAGAAGGAGCTTATACCCTTTGCAACAGCATGGATGGAACTGGAGAGCATTATGCTAAGTGAAGTAAGTCAGGCAGTGAGGGACAAATACCATATGATCTCACCTTTAACCGGATCATAACCAACAAAAGCAGAAAGCAAGCAAAACATAACCAGAGACACTGAAATTAAGAACAGTCTAATAATAGACAGGGGAGAGAGGGGAGGGGACAATGGGGAGAAGTGTTTTCAGGAACCACTGTGAAGGACACATGGACAGAACTAAGGGGGAGGAGGGAGGCTGGGGGGGAGGGGAGCTGGAGGGGAAGGGAGGAGGGGAGGGGAGAGGATGCAAATAACTGTAATTGAACAAAAATAAAATTAAATTAAAAAAATAAATGTGGGCAAAAAAGTGCACATTGTACATGACAACATACAGTAACTCCCAGGCAGATTCTCTTTTCAAGTGGCTCTTGTTCAAATTAAAATTCCATGTGACTTCTATGATTGGCAGACCCCAGGTTACATGACTATTGTAGTTGCAAGGCTTAGAGCTTGGGGAAGAGTCACTCACGATGATGGGGGACTCAAATATTGGAAACATTTTAGTTTTAGGTAATTACTAATAAGCCTAGTAATCAATGTATGTAAAATGCTATTGTTTCCAGAACTGAAGACATGACCCACCTTAGCTGCAGGAGATCATAAGCAGTCCCAACTTTGTGCTTCAGGAGGTTTCAAGCAATCGAGATGGTATCTGAGCCATTGTACTCCAGGGGGATACACTCACCATGCAGGACACATAAAAACCACTGCCCAGGACACAGATGAAAGAATGCTGCAACTTTTATCTGATTAACTTTTTCCCTGAATTCCAAACCCCTTACCTACACTTTTCTTCTCCTTATAAAAAGGGCCATTTAAAATGGAATTTAAGGTAGTCTGTTAGGGTACAAACCCTCTGCCTTCTCAGACCACTTGCCATCTGAATAAAGCACCTGTAAAGATTCAATCCCTGTCTCTTGTTTTAGGGTCTGGTAGGTGACAGACAGCATGAACACCAGCTTTTCTGGTTTCATATTCTGGTCACTCCTCTCCGGGACAGACTTTGGAACTCTTCACTAAGTCTGGGTATTTGGCGGGTAGTCCCATTGGCTGCCTGACTGGGGACTCTAGGGTGTGTATTTGGAGACTCCCTAGCAGCTGCCAAATGATTTCAGTTGGGGACTGTCAGCACTTCCCGTCGTCTTCACATTTGATTGAATCATTGTGCTTTCTGGTTCAGTTTACAATCCCAGGTCACAACCTACATCATCAGGAACTAAGGTGCCTTCTGGTTTACAGAGCTCCGTCTGGTAAAAAGGTGTCCTCTGGTTTAATTAAGGTGGCTTCTGTTTTTTGTAATAATACAGAGTTCTGTCTGGTAAAAGGGGGGGGGGGTGGAAATCCTCCATTCCAGGAAACAGCCCTTTGCGGCAAGTTTTGGCTAATTGGTTGACCTATCTTATAAACCTCTGACTAAAAAGAAAGTGGTTTTTATTATAATACTGTTTGGCTTATGTATTATATAATATAGACTCAGGAGAGCTCTGGCCACTGAATGGGTCTTTAAATTACTGTATTATACAGTAACTAGAGTTGTTTTGTCAAAGATTGGGGAAGTAGGACAAAATGCCTTACCTAGAAACTTTTATGAGTTTACATAATCTGAATGCAGGATTAAAAGGAAATAGATTAATGGTACAGAGAAAAGGGAATTTTCCTGTGAAAGATAGCAGAAGCTCAGAAGAGAGGGACCAGGAAGATCTGGATATTATGACTGCTATGAGCATGGTCAGGGTTCCCACGGCCCCTCCAGCTCCAGGGGATCTTTCTCCTTACTTAGCTGAGGAAACTGGGGGAAGTGAGTCTGAACTGGTCTTGCCATCTGGAACCCATGAAGGAACAAAATTTGGTGGAAGAAAAACCCCTACCAAGGCCAGGCAATACCCTTTGCAGACTTCCAGTGGGAATAAGGCCAGAGGGCCAGCCCACTGGGTATTATGGGCACCTACTCCATTTTCTACATCAGATCTGTTACACTGGAAAATCTCTGAAGGGACCAGAGTATATCCCTGTAGAGTGGGCGAAGGAGTGCACCTAGGCTTTTGAGTCCCTGAAGGCACATGTGGCTTCTACACCAGTCTTGGGGCTTCCGAACCTACTAAATTCCTCTCAGTGATATGTTCATGAAAGGCAGGGCATTGCCCTAGGACTCCTCACCCAAATACTTAGAGACATTTTGCAATTCACCTCATACATGTTAAGGAAACTAGATCACACTGTCCAGGGGTGGCCAGCCTGCTTGAGAGTTGTGACAGCCACCTGTGAATTCTTATAGGAAGCTGAAAATTTTTCTTGGAACTGCCTATCACTATTTATGCACCCCACCATGTGTTGAGCCTGCTGGAGCAAAAGGGAAATTTTTGGCTCATTGATGGAAGAATGGGCAGGTAATGAGCCATTCTTCTTGACAATCCCAATGTTTCTCTCAAAACTGTAAGTTAAATCCTGCCTCTTTTCTGTGCTAATATATGACTGTGCCGAAATAATTGATGAAGTGTATTCTAGCAGAATTGACTTACAAGACCATCCTCTAGAACAGGCAGACTGGATTCTATATGAGATGGGAGCAATTATGTGAACAAAAGAAATAGAAAGGCTGGGTATGCAGTTGTGACTCTTAAAAGAGTAGTACTGGCCAAGGCCTTGCCTCTGGGAATCTCTGGTCAGAAAGCTGAACTGATTGCATTGCATTGATGAGGGCACTGGAATTGTCACACAAAAAGAGAGTGAATGTGTATATTTACTCAAGGTAAGCTTTCCTAATTTTGCATGCACATGGTTCCATCTGGAAGGAAAAAGAACTGTTAACCTCCAATAAAAAGGAGATTAAGCATGCAGCAGAACATTTAAAATTATTAGAGGCTGTTCAGGTACCTTTACAGGTGGCAGTTATGCACTGACCAGGGCATTGGAAAGAGGACACTGAAGTGGCTAGAGGAAACAATCTAGCTGATGGAGCAGTGAAAGAGGCTGCTAAAGGAATGCTTATAATGCTCCCGGTACCTGTTATAGACTTGTCACAATTTGACCATGAATATTTGACTGCAGACTTAGAGAAAACTTAAAGCTGGGGTTTTGATGAAGGAGGAATTGATAGTGGGTGAAGAAAGAATAAGAAAGAATATACTGCCTCCTGAACATTTAGTAGAGCCAGTCATGAAGCATTTGCATGAGGCCACTCACTATGTACGGGACTCATTAACTGTGTATATTAAACTGTGTCTCATAGGTCCTGAAATTTCTAAAGCCATAAGAAAAATAATTGCTAGATGTATTGTGTGCCATAAGAAAAACCCTAAGACAGATCCCCATCAAAAGAAAGAAGGGAAACAATACCAAGAACAGAGCCCATTAGAGGACTGGCAAAGAGAATTTACCCAGATGCCAGGGGTCCCAGGGTGGGAATATTTGCTAGTCTTTGTTGACACCTTTTCAGGATGGGTAGAAACTTACCCTACTAGAATGGAGAGATCCTTGAGGTAGTGAAAGACTTACTGAAGGAAATAATTCCATGCTTTGGCCTACCCAGCAACACCCAGAGTAATAATGGACCTGCTTTTATTTCAGAAATTAAATAGAAGGTTAGTAAATTTGAGGGAATCAAGTGGAGATTCCACATGGCATGGATACCTCAGGCTTCTGGGAAAGTAGAGAAGATGAATCACACCTTGAAGAAAAATATAGCCAAGCTGTGCCAAGAAGTTCATCTCCATTGTGATCAAACTTTACCTATTGTCCTGCTCAGGATAAAGGTGGCTCCTCAAAGTGGGATTCAGTTGAATCCCTATGAAATTGTGTAGAGGTGACCATTTCAGGCTATGAATGGGGTGAGAGATATGTATATAGATCAAGAAGCAAAGGTAAAGAAAATGTACAACATTTAAGTCAGACCTTAGCTGTGATCAATGACCTTGCTTGTAGTAGAGGTCCCTCCCCTATAGGTTGCTACATTCCTTTGAGCCTGGAGATAAGGTGCTACTCAAGACTTGGATAACAGCATCTCTGGAAAGCCAGCTAGAACAAAAGTGGGCTGAACCTTGGGATGTACTCCTCACCAGTCCCCACTGTGGTGAAGTTAGCAGAAATAAAACCTTGGATTCATCATCAGAGTAAGGAAAGCACTGGAGGAACAATGGACCACCAAACCTCAAGAAGACCTGAAAGTCATCTTTCAAAAACAATGACTTATATTATTTTCATTACTTTTGCTTAACCCCATGTAATGGAGAGCTTGCTCCTTTCAATGAGATAAAAATATTTGGGTATATCTAGCAAAAATGTTCTAAACATCTCTGAATTTTGTCTTGCAGGAGGAACTTATGTTGAACAAACTTTCACCACATGTCTTATAGGTGTTTGTACTCCCCTGGAAAGCCTTCAAAATTGTACTTTGTTTCGACATATCAATAAGAAAACTTATGCCAATATTTATAATTGGAGACCTGTGGTAACTCTAAAGGACGGGGAAATGTTTTCCTTAACACTAACTAATGTAGCTCCAGCTGAAGAGTGTGCAACTTTTGTCAAGTGTGCTAAAAACTATGCTTTTTCATAGCTTGTTGTTGCATACAATGTGCCCACTTATGTGGATCTGCAATTAAGTGTCTTCCTAAGCCCAATACCAGATGGTGTAATGCTAAGATATATGCTCGACAATCAAATGAGCACTTCCGTATGAAGCTGATCTCATAGAAATAAGATAGTTTAAACTAACAGTGAGGAAATGATGGGGGACTCAAATTTTGGAAAAAAAAATAGTTTTAGGTAATAGCTAATAAGCTGAGTAACCAATGTATGTAAAAAGCTATTGTTTCAGGAACTGAAGATATGGCCCATCTTGATGGCAGGAGACCATAAACATTTCCGTCTTTGTGCCTCAGTAGGTTTCAAGCAATCAGGATGGCATCTGAGCCATTGTACTCCAGGGGGATACATCCACCACCCACTGCCCAGGACACAGATGAAAGAATGCTGCAGCTTTTATCTGTACTGTATTTTAACTGTACTTGCATTTGGAATTCAGGGGAAAAGTTAATCCCTTACCTACACTTTTTGTGTCCTTATAAAAAGGGTCAGTTTAACATGGAATTTAAGATAATCTGGTAAGGTACAAACCCATTGTCTTCTCAGATTGCCAGCCATCTGAAAAAAGCGCCCATAAAGATTCAATCCCTGCTTCTACTTATTGGGTCTGATAGGTGACATCAGTGCTGGCTTTTCTAGTTTCAACAAAGTGGAAAAAATTCACTAAGCATAGGAAGAATTTTCAAAAAGTGATGGAGAGTTTAAGACATAGTCACTGCAGTTCCCTGTGCTTCTTTTTGTTCCTGTCCCATTACGTGCACATAGACCTTAGTCAACTCACCCTTCAGGCTCCAGAATCCCAAATCATTTCCTATGTCACACTGTTCCCTCCAGCCTGACCTTAATGAGCCCATTTAAGGCATCAACCACTTTGTGTGTTTCCTGGGATCCATTTCTCATTTTCACTGCTGTCCCACCAGCAGTGTATTGCAAGCATTTTTCCTTTTGCAACATGATTTTTTATGCACATTCAAATTTTTAAAAAAGTTTTACACAGAGGGAAAGGGAGGAAGGGAGGGAAAGAAACATCAATGTGTGGCTGTCTCTCATATGCCCCAACTGAGGACCTGGCACACAACCCAGAAATGTGCTCCAACTAGGAATTGAACTGGTGACCCCTTGGTTCATAGGCAGGCACTCAGTCCCCTGAGCCACACCAGACAGAGTGTTTGCAACACGATTTTTAATAAGTACATAGCATTCCTGAGTGTGGCTACATCAAATGTATTTAACCAGTTTTAAATTGTTCATTCAAGTTGTGTCTATTCCCCTCCCCCATACAAATGATTTATAGCAAAGAACATTCTTGTGCAAAAATCTCTGAAATCTTTTGATTATTTCTTTAGGTTAGTTTTCTCCAAAAGAAGTATTAAATGATACCTCAGACAATGCTTTGATCTCTAAAATATATAAAGAACTCACATGACTGCACTCCAGGAAGACAAACAACCCAATTAAAAAATTGGCAAAAGACTTAAAACAGACACTTCTCCAAGGAGGACATAGAGAGGGCCCAAAGACATATGAAAAGATGCTCAGCACCACTAACCATCGCAGAGATGCCAATTAAAACCACAATGAGATACCACTTCACACCAGTGGGAATGGCCATCGTAAACAAATCAACAAACAAGTGCTGGTGAGGTTGTGGAAAAAAGGGAATGCTCATGTACTGTTGGCGGGAATGCAGACTGGTGCAGCCACTGTGGAAAATAGTATGGAATTTCCTCAGAAAACTAAAAATGGAACTGCCTTTTGACCCAGCAATGCCACTGTTGGGATTAAATCCCAAGGATCCTGAAACACCAACTCAAAGGCACCTATGCACCCCAATGTTCCTAGCAGGACAATTCACAATAGCCAAGTGCTAGAAGCAACGTAAGTGCCCAGCAATAAGTGAGTGGATCAAAAAACTGTGGTACATTTACACATTTACATTTGTACTATGCAGCAGAAAGAAAGAAAGAACTCTTCCCCTTTGGGACAGCATGGATGGATCTGGAAAGTATTATGCTAAGTGAAATAAGCCACATGGTAAAAGACAAATACCATATGATCTCACCTATAAGTGGAACCTAATCAAACAAAACAAAGAAGCAAACAAAAATACAACCAGAGACATTGTAACAAAGAACAAACTGACAATAATCAGAGAGGAGTGGGGAGAAGGATAAGAGGGGATAATAGGGGAAGGGCCATCAAGAAACAGGTATAAAGGATATATGGACAAAGCCAAAGGAGGTAGATTTGAGGGTGGGAGGCAGGGATGGGTGGGGCAGGGGGATGTGGTGGGGTGAAAAATGGAGACAACTGTACTTGAACAACAATTTAAAAAATCCCATGAAAAAATAAAAATAAATAAATAAATAAAACAGCACCAAAAAAAGTGGAAGTACTAAATCAAGTGATCTTTAAAAATTCTTGATAGCTATTGCCATGTTGTACTCTCATAATGTAGCATAAGTTTTTATATTCCTAACAGCTGTGACAACACATATTTGATCATATCCTTGAAAACACTGGGTATTATCATTCTTTAATCTTCATTAATTTTATCAGTGAAAATGATTCTCAATATTATTTCAGTGCAAAATTCTTTGATTATTAGTGATATTAAATATTTATTTTAAAGTATATTGATTATGCTATTACAGTTGTCCCAATTTGTTTCTCCCCCTTTTATCTCCTTTTGCCCTGTACTCCCCTCACACCAGCATTCCCCGCCCCTTAGTTCATGTCCATGGGTTGTACATATAAGTTCTTTGACTTCCTCATTTTCTGTACTATTCTTAACCTCCCCCTTTCTATTTTGTGCCTACGAATTATGCTTCTTATTGCCTGTACCTTTTTCCCCATTCTCCCCCTCCCCCTGCCCTCTGATAACCCTCCATGTGATCTCCATTTCTGTGAATCTCCTCCTGTTCTACTTGTTTGCTTAGTTTTTGTTTTTGTTTTAGGTTCAGTTGTTGATAGTTGTGAGTTTGTTGTCATTTTACTGTTCATAGTTTTGATCTTCTTTTTCTTAGATAAGTCCCTTTAACATTTCATATAATAAGGTCTTAGTGATGATGATTAACTTAGCCTTATCTGGGATGCACTTTATCTGACCTGATAGCTTTGTTGGATAGAGTAATCTTGGATGTGGGTCCTTGTCATTCATGACTGAATAGTTCTTTCAAGCTCCTTCTTGCCTATAAGGTTTCTTTTGAGAAATCAGCTGATAATTTCATGGGAACTCCTTTGCAAGTAACTGTCTCTTTTTCTCTTGATGCTTTAAAGATTCTCTCCTTATCTTTAATCTTGGATAACTTAATTATGATGTGTCTTGGTGTGTTTCTTCTTGGGTCCAACTTCTTTGGGACTCTCAGAGCTTCCTGGACTTGCATGTATATTTCCCTTGCCAGATTGGGAAAGTTTTGCTTCATTATTTTTTCAAGTAAGTTTTCAATTTCTTGTTCTTCCTATTCTTCTTCTGGGACCCCTATGATTCGAATGTTGGAATGTTTAAAGTTGTCCCAGAGTTTTCTAAGTCTCTTCATTTTTTTGAATTCTTGTTTCTTCATTCTGTTCTGGTTGAATGTTTATTTCTTCCTTCTGTTCATTGATTTTAGTTCTGGTTTCCCTCCCTTCCCTGTTGGTTCCCTGTATATTTTCCTTTATTTCACTTTCTATAGCCTTCAATTCTTCCTTTATTTTGCATCTACAATCATTCATTTCTGTGAGCATCCTGATTACCAGTGTCTGAAACTCTGCATCTGATAGGTTGTCTATCTCCTCGTTGCTTAGTTCTTTTTCTGCAGTTTAAATCTGTTCTTTCATTTGGGCCATATTTCTTTGTCTTGGCACACGTGATATGTTATAAGGGGTGAAGCCTTCGGTATTCACCAGGGTGGGGCAACCCACTTTTCTCCATTGTGGTGCTGTATGTGGAGAGGGGTCAGAGAGGGAACAATGCTACTTGCTTGGCCTTCACCCTGCTTTTAGTCACTTTCCCTTTTACCCACAAGCAAATTGGGCCCTTGTGGTGCTGATTTGAGGTGGGTGGGTTTGTGCACATTCTAGAACCCGTGGGTCCCTCTAATGGACTCTCCTGTGAGGCTGGGAGTTTCTCCCACCACCGCAACCCCCACAGGTTTTTACAGCCACAGGTTTTGAGGCTTTATTTCCCCATGCCAGGACCCTGGGTTGCATGGTCTGTCTTGCTCCCTGGTTGTTCTTCCCAGTTTTTCTGCACATGAATGTGGGACTGTGCAGTTTGCCAGCTGCCACCTCTCCCGTCAGGTCTGCCAGCTGCTATCTTGCTGGATGTTCTCTCCACCCTAGCTGCCCATCTTTGCCTCTCCTACCAGTCTGGATGAATGTTTCTTCTTCAACTCCTTGGTTGTTGGACTTCAACACAGTTTGCTTTTCTGGCAGTTCTGGTTGTCTTTTGTTTTTAAATTGGTTGCTGTCCTTCTTTTGGTTGTGCAAGAAAGCAAAGTGTATCTACCTATGCCTCCATCTTCTAAATATTTATTTCAATGGTATGTTTTTACTAGCAGATGCCTAAAACTGCAAATATTAGTGAACCTTTTTTTTCCTATACATGAATACCTATGGTATAGTTTAATTGATAAGCTAGGCACAGAAAGAAACGAACAACAATGACTGATACTAAAATAAGACAATTATAACAACATACTGTAATAAAAGTTTTGTGAGTATGGCATTACCAGATTAACTAAGAGTGATGAACACAAGCACTGAGATTGGTGATAATTGATCTAATAACCAAGATGGCTACTAAGTGACTATTGGTCAGGGAACATATACAACGTGGACATGCTGCGCAAAGGGATGGTTCATATCTAAGGTGGGACAGAGTAGAACTGCTTGAGATTTCATCATGTTACTCAGAATGCTGTGCAATTTAAAAACCTATGAATTATTTATTTCTGGAATTTTCTATTTAATATTTTTGGACTGCGGTTAATCACAGGTAACAGAAGCTGTGGAAAGTGAAACCATGGGTAAGGGGGTACTAATGTATATTACCTCCCATGTTGATAGTTGTTACTTTTAAGTTGTAGGATTATGGGTGATTTATCTCTCTTTTACTCACATTAATTTTTAAATTTTATACAATACACATTAATTGCTTTTGAAATAGGAAAACCAGTTACTTATTTATTTGCTCACATTTTTAGTGATAATACCCAGTACTGACATGGTTGTACCAAAATGGTTGTTCTCATCTTTTCACAAGTGGACTATAACTTAACTGAACATTCCTGAAAAGTGATTTATCAGAGAGAAATTTTCAAAGCCTACATACTCTTCAAGCTGACAGTTCTGCTATATTAAATTTATCTTAAAATATATAAAAGGCATAAGATATAGGAACAAGAATATTCATTATAGTGTAGATATTTGTGGTTAAAAATTATGACAACTTAAATGTTCAAGAAGATAAGACTGGAATCTACAGGAATTATCATTGCTGTAAAGGATGTTATTTGAATACCTCAAAAAAGTGAGTCATGCTAAAATATATTTGAGAAATTCCATGTTAAGCAAAATCAAATCTTTTTCTTTAGTTGTAGGATTTCAGAGACTTTATGGTTAATGTGCATTATAATGGTTCAAATAAGCAGTATTTTCCACACTTATTTTACCACAGACTTTATTTTTCTCAATCTTTTAGAGTCTTTTAGAATAATGTTCAGAACATCAATTTTAAAAACATTGCCATATAGGGTCACTCAAATAGTATTGTAGATAGAAAAATGTTTCATCACATGGGAAGTTGTACACAACATATTTGCATATAAAATGATAAAACAGGTTACAGAAGAGTATGTATAACATGATCCCATTAGTAGAAGAATAAATGGGTTTAAAAAAACTGGACAAAAAACATACCAGTAAAGTATTAAAAGTGGTTATGTCTGAGTGGTGGAATTGAGTCATTTTAATTTTCTCTTTTTGCATATAGACATTTAATAACATTTCACAATGAACATATTTTACCATTAAAATTAAAAAAATGATAAACCTTACAAAAATGGTGTAGAAGAATATGCAATATATTGTTCAAAATGTATTCTATGGGAAAGAGGATTATAAAGCAGTTTGTCCATTTAATTTCTTTCTAAAAATACTTCCTCATATGGATAGCTGTGCAGAGAAAAAGGTAATGTTAATTATTAATTATATTAATTACTAATATAAATAAAAAGCTAATATTAACAATTATTACTTTGGGTTATATCTAGGGTTATAGATAATTTAGTGTAAACACATATCCATTTATTATTGGTCTCCTGCCCCTAGGAATGTGGCTTCACCCTCTTGGTCCTCCAAGGAAGTGAGACTCCAGAGTGGAGTTCAGACATCCCAGGGACGGTATGAGATGATAGTGTATTGGAAGAGAAACATATTAAAGTGTGTATTTATTTTTAACTATCCATTGAATGTCTATTTTTGTGTGCTTAATAACGTGCATTATTATTAGCATAGTAGCACACTATTAAACTTATAGATACGTTTATATACATTGGCAGTGCATTCTCCATAACTTTTTGCCAAAGTGTTTAATGATCAAAAATGTTTGTTAATGCCCTGCTCCTGCTGCCACTGCAGTGATGCTGGCTCTATAAGAGGAAGGAGGAGGCACCCTGCAAAGGAGGGAAGCAGGGCTCAGGGAGTTAGAAGTCCCCAGAAAGACTTAATTTTAACTCTGGGGGGGAACTGAACTACCCTGAAGAGACTTTGAGAGTGTAGGCGGTGTGTGAGTTGCCCCTAATTTGGCTGCAAACAGAGGGCATGGGCTGGAGGTAAGGTAACTGTGAATATTGCAGCCCAGACCTGGCCCCCATCCTCTCAAAACCAAAGGAAGGGAGAACAGCAAAGCCCAACCCACCTCAGCCTGCAGCATACAGGAAGACCAGCAGAACTCTCTTGGCTGGTTAAAACTCAGCACAAGGTTCCCCCCACCCCATGTGAGACGATAAGACCTGGAGCTATGAAAGGTCCAGAGACAGACCCAAAGATGGAACACAAGGTTAATCCCAACAACTGAGACACTGAGAAAAATTTCACTTTCCTATTCTAGAGAACTTGTATGATATTGTTTATTTATATTATTTTTTGAGACACTGAGAAAAATTTCACTTTCCTATTCTAGAGAACTTGTATGATATTGTTTATTTATATTATTTTTTGAGACACTGAGACAAATTTCACTTTCCTATTCTAGAGAACTTGTGTGATATTGTTTATTTATATTTTTTCATGATTTTTACTTCTTTTATTTTGTTATTCATTTTATTCATTTAATTTCATTGTTTGACTGGTTTTCCTTGTTCTCTCTTTCATAGTATATTTTAATTCTCCTTCTTTCACTTCATTTGTGTTCCAATAGCACCCTACTCTAGGTCATATACTTCCTATTATTGTTATTCAGATCATATAGTTCTTGCCATATTATTGTTTATCCAGTATTATTGTAAATAATTGTTGTTCTGTATAATTGTAAATACTACACAGCACTCCTCCCTGATCTTACCCCTTTTCACTATTCTCTGGTGCTTTATTACTGTTGAGGTTAACTCTATTCTCTTGCACACTAAGCCTATTTTCTATCCTTTACTCTAACTATATCCCATAATCAGACTTACCAACAAGCTCTCTGTTATCTGGATTCAACTCACAGTCCTCCCCCCCTCTAACAAGAGTTTATCTCTTTTCTACACTTTCTAAAAAGTGGCTACTTGGGTGAAATACCATGGTTACCACTATGCTTATCCAAAGGATCTCCTATCTCTTCTCTATCTGTTGGTACCTTAAATCATAGAGGATACTCTCCTGCTGTCTTAATCCATTTGGCTCCCCCCTCCAAATGATCACATACAAAAGTAGGTGGGAGATGTAAACAACAATATACCTGCTGTAAGAGGGAACTTACAAAAAAGGACCCACCAACAGAAAATATAAGAAGATGGCAAAGGAGTAGAAGCCACACTAAACACCTACCAGTACCAATCTGGAATTACAACTAAATGGTGGAGGCCCTGGCTGGTGTAGCTCAGTGGATTGAGTGCGGACTTGGAACCAAGCGGCCCCGGTTCGATTCCCACTCGGGGCACATGCCTGAGTTGCAGGCCAGGTCCCCGTGAGGGCCATGTGAGAGGCAACCATACATTGCTGTTTCTCTCCCTCTCTTTCTCCCTCCCTTCCCCTCTCTCTAAAAATAAATAAAAATAAATCTTTAAATGGTGGAGAATTTACCCAGAACAAACAACTGAACAATGGCAAGAGAGAAGCCTTATAACCTTAGACAGATAAGAAGAACCAGCTTCAGTACAACCTGTCTGTTCCTGTACAAAAACATACAAGATATGGTGGTTGCAGTGTCCCTCAGTCAATCAGCCAGAGGAAAGGACCCACCAAAGAAAGACCCAACAACAATAAAAACCCAAAGACATGCAGAGAGCCGATATAAATGGCATCCCAACAATAGCAAGATCAGGACATCAAAGAGATTGCACCACTGAATCTCATAGGTATATTATCATAGAAGTTGACACCACAAACTAAGGGAGTCAGAACACATCAATTTAAGAAGCAGAGGTGAACAAGAAGAATCTCACAAACAACAGGAAGACTAAGAAACAAACCCCAAACAAAAGAAAAGGAGAAAGCCTCAGAAAGAATGCTAAATAAAATAGAGGCAAGTCAACTATCAGATATTGACTTCAAAGCAATGGTTATAAGGAAGCTCAGTGGGCTCACTGAGTATTACCAAAAACGATAGGGAAACTATGATGAACTCACTGAAAACTATATCAGCATGAAAAAGGAAATAGAAACTATCAACAAGAGCCAAGAAGAAATGAAGAATGCAATTTCTGAATAGAAGAACACAGTAGAAGGAATCAAAAGCAGGCTAGATGAAGCAGAGGATTGAATCAGTAAGCTGAAAGACAAGGTAGAAAAAAAACTCACAGTAAGAGCAAGAAAAGGGAAAAAGAAAGAATGAAAAGGTGTTAAGGGAACTGCTGGACAACATGAAACATAATAATATCTGTATAATAGGGATACAGAAAGTAGAAGTAAATGAGCAAGGGATAGAAAATCTGTTTGAAAGAGTAATGATGGAGAATTTTCCTAATTTGATGAGAGAAAAAGTCACACAAATCCAGGAAGTATAGAGGGTCCGAATCAACAGGAACTCAAAGAGGCCCCCTCCAAGACACATCATAATTAAAATGGCGAAATTTCCAGACAAAGAGAGAATCTGAAAGGCAGCAAGTGAGAAACAGGAAGTAAAATACAAGGAAGCTTCAATAAGGTTAGCAGCTGACATCTCAGTGGAAATGTTATGAGCCTGAAGGGAATGGCAAGGAATATTCCAAGTAGTGAAAACCAAAGAACTGCAATCAAGAGTACTTTACCCAGCATGGCTCTCAATTAAAATGGAAGGTGAAATAAGGAGTTTCCCAGACAAAAGAAAGCTCGAAGTATACAGCTCGACAAAACCAGCACTGCAAGATATGCTAAAGGGACTGTTTTAAGAAAAGGAAGGAAAAAAGTGTGTGAGAGAGAGGGACACAGGTATGAAGGAAGTAAAAAAGCAATGAATAAATACTATCAACAACAACCTTAAATGTAAATGGATTAAATGCTCCAATCAAAGACAAGAATAGCTGAGTGGATTAAGAAATAATGACCCACACATATGTTGCCTACAAGAGATTCACCTCAGAAAAAAAGTTCTACACAGATGGAAAGTTACAAAAAAATATTTGAAGCAATGGAAAGAAAAAAAAAATCCAGATAGCAATGCTTATATTAGACAAAATAGACTTCAAAACAAAGGCCATAAAAAAAGACACAGAAGGACACTTCATAATACTCAAGAAAAGAATCTATCAAGAAGACATAAACATTATAAATATATGCACTGAAACATATAAGGAAAATCTTGAAGGGCTTCCAGAAAGATATCAGCAGCAACACAATTATAACAGGGAATTTTAACACCCCACGGTCAAAAATGGATAGATTTTCCAAACAAAATATCAACAAAGATATTGCAGCATTAAACAATGTCCTAGATCAAATGGACTTAACTGATATATATATGGAGAGAGCCTTCATCTCAAAGAAACAAAATATACATTCCTTTCAATGCACATGGAACATTTTCAAGGATAGACCACATGATAGGACACAAAACAAGCCTCAACAAATTCAAGAAAATTGAAATCATATCAAGCATTTTTTCTGATCACAAGGGACTGAAACTAGGAACAAAACTCAAGGAAAAAAATTAAAAACTTTAAAATTCATAGAAATGGAATAGCATGCTATTAAATAATGAATGGGTGAAGAATGAGATTAAGGAAGAAATAAAAAAAATTCTAGAAACAAATGAAAATGACCTCTCAACAACCCAAAACTTATGGGACACAGTGAATGCAATCCTGAGAGGAAGTTTATAGTAATACAGGCCTACTTAAAAATATAGAAACATTTCAAATAAATAGCTTAACCCTATACCTACAAGCACTTGAGGAACAACAACAAAGACAGTCCAGAGCAAGTAGAAAGAAGGAAATAACCAAGATCAGAGCAGAATTAAATGACATAGAGACTGAAAGCACAATTCTAAGGATCAATGAATCCAGGAACTGGTTCTTTGATAAGATAAACAAAATTGACAAGTCTTTAAGCAGACTCATCAAGAAAAAAAGAGAGAGGACCCAAATGCACACAATCAGAAATGAAAGAGGAGAGATTACAACAGATGCCACAGAAATATAAAGGATCATAAGAAACTACTATGAAGAACTGTATGACAAGAAATTTGAAAACTTAGGTGAAATGGACAAATTTCTAGAAACATATAATCTTCCAAAACTCAATGAAGAAGAAGCAGAAAGCCTGAACAGACCAATAAGAGCTGACAAAATTGAAGCAGTAATCAAAAAACTCCCAACACACAAAAGCTCTTGACCAGATGGTTTCACAGGAGAATTCTACAAAGTGTTAAAGGAAAAGCTCACCACTCTTCTTCACAGACTATTACAAAAAGTCCAAGAACAGGGAGGACTCCCAAACTCTTTTTATGAAGCCAGCATCATCCTAATCCCCAAACCAGGTAAAGACACAACAAAGAAAGAAAACTTCAGACCTATATCGCTGATGAACATGGATGCTAAAATCCTCAACAAAATTTTGGCAAACTGCATCCATCCATAATATATTGATCTACATTTAAAAGATCATATACCATGATCAAGTGAGATTCATCCCAGGGATGGAAGAATGGTACAATATTCACAATCAATGGACGTAATACATCACATAAACAAAAGCAAAGACAAAAACCACATGATCATATCAATAGATGCCAAAAAAGTCTTGGTACAGCACCCATGTATGATAAAACACTCAGCAAATTGGGAATAGAGGGAGCATTCTTCAACATAATAAAGGTCATATATGAGAGACCTACAGCCAACATCATATCAATGGGCAAAAACTAAAGGCTCTTCCACTAAGATCAGGAACAAGACAAGGGTGTCCACTTTCACCAGTCCTATTCAACATAGTATTGGAAGTCCTAGCCACAGCAGTCAGACAATAAAAAGAAATAAAAAGGCATCCAAATTGGAAATGAGAAAGCAAAACTGTCATTGTGTGCTCATGACAGGATAGTCATCTGCACTGAAAATCCTATAGACTCCACCAAAAAACTACTTGACCTATTAAGTGAATTTGGCAAAACAGCAGGATACAAAGTCAATATTCAGAAATCAAAGGCATTTTTGCTCACCAACAATGAAATACCAGAAACAGAAATCAGGAAGAAATCCCACTTGATATAGCAACAAGAAAAATGAAGAACCTAGGAATAAAGCTAACCAAGGAGGTAAAAGACCTGTGCTCAGAAAAATACACAACATTGAAGAAAGAAATTAGAATTTCTTTGATGCAATTTGCATCAAAATGTTTATATAGAGAAACAAAAGTTACTAAGATACTAGAGGTTTTTGAAGACTTTAACTCATTATTCTACTAAGAAATTACCCATTGCTAATTCTTGCCTGGGTGTTAACATATTACTGTAGAGCCATAGCTTACACAAGAGTGAGATTATTTTTAAACTTTTTTTATTGTTGATCAAGTACAGTTGTCTCCATTTCCCTCCACCACTCCCCCTACCGAAGCCATCCCCAATTCCCATCCTTGATCAAACCCCCTTTGGTTTTGTCCATGTGTCCTTTATAGATGTTACTGAAAACCCTCCCCCCTCCCCCCATTATTCCCTGGCACCTCCCCTCTGGTTATTGTTGTTTTTTTTTCTTAATTTCAATGTCTCTGGTTATATTTTGCTTGCTTGTTTGTTTTGTTGATTAGGTTCCACTTAAAGGTATTTAATGTGGCATTTTTCCCTCACCACCTGGCTTATTTCACTTAGCATAATGCTCTCCAGTTCCATCCATGCTGTTGCAAAGGGTAGGAGCTCCTTCTTTCTCTCTGCTGTGTAGAATTCCATTGTGTAAATGTACCATAATTTTCTGATCCACTTATTTACTGATGTGCATGTAGGTTGCTTCCAGCACTTGGCTATTGTGAATTGTCCTGTTAGGAACATTGGGGTGTATAGGTTCTTTTGGATTGGTGTTTCAGGGCTCTTAGAAAATAATCCCAGCAGTGGAATTGCTGGGTCAAAAGGCAGCTCCATTTTTAGTTTTCTGAGGAAATTCCATACTATTTTCCACAGTGGCTTCACCAGTCTGCATTCCCACCAACAGTGCAGTAGGGTTCCCTTTTCTCTGCATCCTCTCCAACACTTGTTTGTTGATTTGTTTATGATGGCCATTGTGTGAAGTGGTATCTCATTGTGGTTTTAATTTGCATCTCTCTGATGGCTAGTAATGCTGAGAAGACCCCATTATTCTCAGGTAGGTCTAACCTGCTGCTTAATTATCCCTCTGGCACTGCTGCCTGTGGGCACCCAGCCAGCCCTCTAGAGTCTTCACTGCACTCCTTACCAGACAGGTTATGCCGAAGCTGGTTCTTCTGTCTGTGTGAGGTTATAAGGCTTCTCTCTCACTAATGTTCAGTTGTTTGTTCTGGGTGATTTCTCCACAGTTTAGTTGTAATTCCAGATTGGTCCTGGGAGGAGGTTAGTGGGGTTTCCACTCACTCCTTGGTCATCTTTGTCATTCCAGGAGTGAGATTTTAAAGTCAGTGAACAAAAAGACATAAAAACAGGCAGTTCATTCCCAAAAATATTTTTCATAGGGTTTTATGTTTTTAAAAAGTGTTAGTGACAACTCTAAATAATTATAATCCTTGCAAATTTCTTAATTTAAATTTCTTTAAAGAACAGTATTCATGATTTTCTGTGTATAAAACTGCACATATACACAAATAATAACATATATAGCAATCTAAAGTATGTAATAAAGAGTATATAAGTGACTGCATCTAAACACACCAGAATCACACTTCACATGGCAAATGCATGAACTCTGATAGGCTCAAGGGAACTGAGACCAATGAGAGGATAATGGATTAATGTCATTAAGCTCATGCTCACTTTCATACATAATCCTATGGAGTGCATGGTGGGCAGAACTTCCTGTATCATTTAAACATGTTTTACCCCATGCCCCCCCCGCAACATATTTGAATTTTCAGATGCTAAATGCATTACTGTTAACAGTTGTACTGCACTTCTTAATTATAGCATTCTCTCCTATGCATTGTTTGACTTTTCCCCTTAGTAGCAAGCATTGGTAACTGAAGAAGAGATGTTCTATTTTATTCAAAAGGATGCTTGTTCAACCTGGAATAGTAATATGCTATGCTGTGCCTCTACTGTGTCTTTCTGACGTCTGACTTCTAAAGAGCTAAGCCCCAGACAGAAGAGGCTGGCTTCTGAGCTGGATATTCACTTTGCCTCTCTATCCACGCTTAATTTACCACTTGCCCCTATAGGTGATTGGAAGCCACCAGTGAATTTCAATCAAGGACAATGATATAATTTATTTTCTATTTTGGGTATGATCACAATGTTAGCAAAAGACGGAATTGGTGTTATAAAGCTGTGAGACAATGATTTAGGTGAGAGATGCCAAAGATTGGAAGAAAGTAATGGATGCAAGAAACATTTGGAGGCCAAGTCAGCAGGAAAGTGATGGAGAGAGGAAGAAAGAAGGAAGAAGAAGAATAAGGAGAAGAAGAAGAAGAAAGAAGAAGAAGAAGAAGGAGAAGAAGAAGAGAGGAGGAGGTGGATGAGGTACAAGAGGAAAAGGAGAGAGGAGGAGGAGAGAGAGGAGGAGGAGAGATTTTCTTGTCTTGAATAAAGTAGGATCATAGATGTAAACAATAATTACCCTACTATATAGTGAGACCTGTGGTTTTGGAAAATAGAGGTTTTCTTATTTCCATCATTCTCCATTATAAACTACCTCTCTGTTTTCCTCCTTCTTCAGTTTTTCTCTTCCTTCTTGAGCTTTTTCTCCCTTTGTCTCCATTTTCCTTTACCTCATTAATTCACTGGGTCATTTAACATCTTGGCTCAAAGTTTCTCTGTGCCTGGCTCTGTTTCTGTATTCCCTGCCCTGCCACTGTTGCTGTGTTACTTAATTCTGTAGTACCTGAAGAAAGCTTTTCTACTAAATCAAACTGTGTGCACATCTGCATTGATGTTTTCTGTGTTGGTTTGGATCCCCTGAGATTCTGGGTCCTGAAATGTAGAATCTGATATTCAGTAACACTTCTTGTGCTTGCTCACAATGTCCTGTGTCTCAGCTGTGCAAATGACAAAGTGTTTAGTTTTCAGAGAACTGTCACTCCTCAGCAGACATGCACAGTTCATGGTGATCATTATTAACAACTGGATTTTCCAGTCCCCAGGCCCCCTGGATGTTTAGAGATCTGATTGTGGCTCATAGCAGCCAGCCAGTTGCTCTTCCTTGTACTCCTGGGGAAGCAGGCTCACTGAAAGCAATAGGATTGGCAAAATACTGCTGGCACTCATGGGTTTCCTAGCAGGCTCCCTACTTGTAGTTTTGTTATTTAGAGTGGCCCCAAATGTTCCTCTCCATCCTACTTCCTCCTTGCTATTACCTTATTTCTGTTTAGATATTCACACATTGTCCCAGCAACTTTATTTCAGGTAGTGAGAGAACAGTTGTCAAGATGAAACCCAAAACATACTTGGGGGTGAAGACGCCTTTAATTCTTAGTCTTTTAATCACCTACAATCCTGAAATGACTACTAACACTAGAGCAGGTGTAGGGTAAATGGAGGCAGTCTGGCTTCCTCACCCAGGTTTCTGGGTAACAAAGGAAGCAGTTTTCCCATAACCTTGAATAGGCCAGATAAGTAGTGTTCTCATAGCCTTGAGACTGGGTCCAGTAAATGGTTCCCATAACATGAAGTGGGCTTGCATGTGCAGAACTATGCTATGTTATCTAATTTTTTTGGCTTTTTGTCAGCTTCGTTTGTCTCTCTAGTACTTAAGCAGGTAGGGACTCCCCACTGGGTGCCACAACATGTGCCACGCAAGGGGACAGGTAGCATGCAGTGTGCCATGCAGAGGCATGCAGGGAGACAGGCAGCGTGTGTGGATTGCTCACCCTTGAATAAAGGCACGTCAGTCATCCCAAATATTCTTCTGTCTGCCCCAATACTGTGAACCTGTTAGGCCTTGAACGGTTGCAACACAATTGGCATAGGCGACAGGATTTGTCTCAGAAAAGTATGGAGCTGGCTGGCATCCCCAGAGCGGGGCCTGGATGGGTGGCTGGACTCCTGGAGGTTTGGCCTTCCCACCCCAGGATTGGCCAGAAGCTGGTGGCACACCTGATATGATAGAGAAAGCCCTGCAGATGGCTAGGGAGTCCAATGGGGGTTGTGGGGTCCCTGGGCTGTGTGCTTCTTTCAGCTTGGTGAACTGAGACAGACTATCCTTTGTGATGCAGAGAAGTTTCAAGAGCTCCGAGAGGGAGGGGAAGCCCTGAAGCCTGTAGAAGAGAAGAGTACACTTCTTGATGCAACTAAGTTATGAGAACACAGAGTCAGAAAAACGCCCTGAAAGCTTGATTCTGCGCCCTGGTGAAAAGCTTCGGAGGGGCTGAGCTTCGGCAACCACCCTCCCTGCTGGTAGTAAGCAATTCAGGAGAAAGTGTGGGGGAGGGGAAAGGAACTGAGTTCCCTGAGGGCAGCAGCCTATGGCACCTGTGGGGGAGTTTGAATTTGGGGAGTTTGAATTTAGGCAGTTTGGGATCCCCACCCTCCTCCTCCCCACGTAGACGTGGAACACAGTTGCCTCGAAAGTGAATGGCGGGGGGAGGACTATGGCACGGGGCTGGAATGCTTACCAGAAGAGGCGGGAACCCCTGTGGGAAAGTAATATGCACTGCTGTGCCTGCGGGCTAAGGCCCAGCTCACAGCCAAACTTTGCAGTGGTGTTCCAGGAGGTGGGGTTACCATGGGAGCTCTTAGAGCTGGCAGCGCGACCCGGGAGGCTGCAAGAAAGCAGGCTGGAGCTGGCAGGCACCCAGAAAGCACGCTGATAGGGAGGGGACCAAAGAGCTCCAGCAGGGGCAGTGGGCTCCACATAGTGCAGGCAAGTGCTGTGCCCGTCAGAGCCACCCCAGAAGACGGAGGCAACGGTGAAGCAGATGGTGGTACCCAGAGCCCCAGAGATGCAGCAGCCAGAGTCCCTGGTGGGGCAGAAACAGAGGCGGGGCAACCCGAGGGGATGCAGTGGCTGGCGCCAGCAACCAGTGCCCACCCTGGCGGTCTGCACTGGTCCTTCACGAGTGCAAGCTCCTGGTACCCGCATACCCGGTGTTTGGTGCAGGCCTAAATTATCTGTCCAAAACCTGGGGGTGTAACCAGAGAGGCCCATCCTGTGTGTCCAGAGGACCATTTGGCTGTGTCAATCTCCCAAAAAGAGGGAAGAAATAAATATCCTTTGAAAATTTAAATAGGAAAAGAGCCAAGAAACCGGTTTACAGGGAATGGGTGGGGATCAGAAAAGGTGAAGGCCTTGTGGTTGTCCCTGAATTTGGGGGCAATTGCCCCCTCATGAGTATACTGTTTAGGTGTTCCCTATTCCTAAGTGTATCCTGGGGGGCCCCATGTGGGGAACTGGTAAGGCTCTTTGCGGGATATGCCGAGCATCCCCCCGTTGGTCAGGGTAGCCAGTGAATGGAACTGTGTGCATTGTGACTCTTGGCTGCAGCTGAGGCACTGCTCCTGACTATTTGCACAGAAAGTTGGGCAATGTATAGGGGTTAACATTGTGGATCTCTACATGGCATGCAAATAAATAGACAGTTATGCATAGGCCATTATAAGGACAGGCCTTGTGGCAAGATCCTGTGAGTTGAGGCTACCATCCCTACATTGGGGGGTTGGACAAAATGTTTATGGATAGTCCTCCAGACTCTAAATGAGAGAAGTTGGAGGGGGAGCCCAGCCCAATTCAGCTGCAGGTACAGACTAAGAATGCTTTGCTGAAACCAGGCATGAGAAAACAGGGAAATATTCTCTTGCCCACTCTGGAGAGCCTGGAGTGAGGGCAAACAGCCAGTTGGACGTGGCCTTGGGAAATAAAAGCCCCCCACATGTGTTGGGTGGTTCTTGTTGCCCCTTGGGGCTAAGGGGTGGAAAGAAACTTACAAATAGTGCCCTGGGTGATTGAGACATGGCCCGCAGTCTTAAAGTTGACATATCCAGGGCCAGCAGACCTACAAAATGCTTTTTCATGGTACCTTTGTCATTTCCCTATGGCCCACTATGAGTTCTCTACTCTTGTTGCAAGTAGATGCTGAGCCTCCAGTTGAGGCATGAAAGATCTAGTATTCACACCCAAGAAGACCCCCCCTGCCAGCCACTGTCTTAGCGGCTGCCTAGAAGCTTGCTTGTATATTGCCTGAGGGTCATGACTTGCCCTTAAAGTCATGACTGGTGCCTATAACTGCTTTATCTTTTTGCCCCTAGAATATAGTAAACTGGGGACATGCCTATGCCTCAGTGGCTACCACTTAGCGTGGTGGGTCACACTGAACTCCCCCTGAGCATGTCTGCTGGTCTCCCATGGCACATCTCTCCAGCTTCTGTCTATAGAACTGGTGAAAGAATGAACACTCCTTGTAGAACACAACCTGGACTGGCATCTGCGCTGGGGTGTAGCAGTGGCATGATCGGCCCCAGCCATTGGTCGGCTGCTCCACATAGGATGGCTCGGGTTTGGCTCATGGCTGGGACCACGGGGTTGGCTGGGCCAGCACCCACTCTGTGTTAAAAGCCTCAAGGACAAGCTCAGGTGGGCTGGACTCTTGACAGGTCTGTGTCAGAGTCATATTCTGGGACATTGCTGGGAGGTGCGGAATGGTGCATAGGCTGCAGTTCCCACTGGAGCCCTCTGGTTAGGTCCATATGGGTGTCCTTACTTTCATGGGAATTGGACTGGCCATTGTACCTAGGGGTGGCCTGATTGCCTGACTTTTGGCTGTGAGTTCTTGCAGCTTGTACTGTTGCTGTGGCAGTGCTTGTGTTTTGATTACTTACTGCTGTCGTACACTGCTGTTGTGGTTTATGGGTATGGGCTCTTCCCTCCTCACCAAGGGAACTTTGTGGAAGATATCCTTGTACATATTGTGTG
The DNA here is from genome assembly GCA_004026765.1 of Micronycteris hirsuta. NCBI lineage: Eukaryota > Metazoa > Chordata > Mammalia > Chiroptera > Phyllostomidae > Micronycteris > Micronycteris hirsuta. The sequence goes on along the minus strand of PVJI01019474.1, from coordinate 8,959 downwards.
GTGAGGAACACAGAAGGGGTGGCATGTAGGGTAAATGGAGGCAGTCTGGCTTCCTCACCCAGGTATCTGGGTAACAAAAGGAAGCAGTTTTCCCATAACCTTGAATGGACCAGAAAAGTAGTGTTCTCATAGCCTTGAGACTGGGTCCAGTAAATGGTTCCCATAACATGAAGTGGGCTTGCATGTGCAGAATCATGCTATGTTATCTAATTTTTTGGCTTTTTGCCAGCTTTGTTTCTAGTACTTAAGCAGGTAGGAGCTCCCCACTGGGTGCCACAACATGTGCCATGCAAGGGGACAGGTAGCATGCAGTGTGCCATGCAGAGGCATGCAGGGAGACAGGCAGCGTGTGTGGATTGCTCACCCTTGAATAAAGGCATGTCAGACATCCTAACAGCACCATGAATATTCTTCTGTCTGCCTGAATGCCATGGACTTGTCAGGCCTTGAACAGTCACAACACAGCGGGTAAAACCCAACAACAGCAATTAACTCTGTTTGTGACCTGTTTGTTAATTAGGTCCAGATCTCAGTTTTTGCTCTTTGCTTTCTCCTCCAGATCACAAGGTCTTGGTGTTCCTCTTGCTAAAGCAAAACTGACAACATCATCTTCCTGTCAAAGGTAGTAAAGAACAGGAGATACTACTTTGGACTAAGAGAGTTCTTGTTATAAAAGGGATTTTTACAACTTTTTAAAGATAGAATTCTGTTGGGGGTAACCTTGGCAGCCTGGAAGCTTTTTTCCTACATTGTCCTCTCTGTTACTTAGCTACTGAGTTTGGTGTTAGAGTGTGGCTGAACATGCCTGACTAAGACACTGCTGCTTATATGACCAAATATTTTTCTCCAGCTCATGATGTAAAGACACTAAACAGGCCTTTGTTAAGCCCTGAATGGTGTGGCTAAGTAGGCTGTGTGTTGTTCTGCAGACCAAAGGGTCAGTGATCTGATCTCTGATCAGGGCACACGCCTAGGCTGTGGGTCAGATCCTCTGTTGGAAACATGTGAGAGGCAGCTGATTAATGTTTCTCTTTGCACATCAATGTTTCTCTCCCTCTTTTCCTCCTTCCTTTCTGCTCTCTCTAAAAATAATAAATAAATAAATAAATAAATAAATACATAAATAAAATCTTAAATTTTTTTTATTGTTGAGTCACTTTAAAAAGTAAACACAAATGTAGCATCTAGGCCGTTATTCATTGGTCAATCTAAGTATCTGATACAAGTGAGATGGATAGTAAAGTCAGCTTTGGGTTAGCCTTTAGGCAGTGAGGAAAGGTGTCTGATACCATTTTCAGCATTAGGTGGTGTCACAGTGGGCAAGAAAAACTTGCTTTCAGGTTTCCTGAATTACAAGGCTGTCTAGCATAGCTCATTAAGCTCCATTTTAACTGATCATTTGGCCCCTTTAAAGTATTCTTGTTGCCTTCCGTAATGGTTTGTTTTTCCGAAGTTGGCTTCCTAAAATGACTGGAATTTGGTACTGTCTGTTAGATGAGAATTTAGCTGAAGATTTCATCAAATTCATATTCTAGGATTTCATTTTCGAAATCAGGCCCAGGTGTGGGTGAGGTTCTTTGGTGCAATTCCTTGAATATGCTTCCTCTCAATCTGAAGACTCAGAGAGACAAATCATCTCTTCCTTTTCACTCCTAATATGCAATAATGATCTAAGAATAGAAAAACTTCAATAGACACTCCTGTTCATATCAGAGAGAAATATATATCAGTTGCTGGTACATAGCAATTCTGAAATCTAGCCCAGCAAATGTCAGTTCCTTGCAATCTTACACCTTCAGAGTGGCTCCTGTCTTCATCCTCTCAGCTTTTTGTTCTACAATCTGAATCATTCTTCCTTATCTTTTCTCCCCCACCACACAGCTTTGTTGAGATATAACTGATATATAATATTGTGTAAGTTTAATATTTAAAACGTGTTAACTTAAGATGTATGTCTGTGGAATTATTACTCCAGTAAGCTTGGTTAACACCCATTACCTCACATAGTTACAATGTGTGTGTGTGTGTGTGTGTGTGGTGAGAACTTTTAAGATCTACTCTCTTAATGACTTTAAAATATACAATATAGTATTTTTAAGTATAGTACTGTGTTGTCCATTATATTCCCAGGATTTATTCAATGAAAAATGGAAACTTTCTATCCCCTGACCACCACCACCCATTATCTTCCCCTAGAAACTATCTAGGTTTCTATGCTGTCCATTTTCTTTTAAGATTCCACACATAAGTGAAATCATGCAGTACTTGTCTTTCTCTGTCTGACTAATTTCCCTTAGCATAATACCCTTAAGGATTATCTATGTTGTCACAAATGGCAGAATTCTTTGTTTATTATCATTAAATAATATTTCATTTCCCAACACTTACATTGTTTCCGTGTGTTAATAACGCTGCAATGAACCTGGGTTACAGTTATCTCTTCAAGATAGTAATTTCATTTCCTTTGCATATATACCCAGAAGTGGAATTGCTGGATGATATGATAGTTCTATTTTTTAACATTCTTATTTATTTTTAAAAATATATTTTATTGATTATGCTATTATAGTTGTCCTGTTTTTCCCCTCCACCCTGAACACCTCCTCCTGTCTGCATCCCCGCCTTTAGTTCATGTCCATGGGTCATACATATAAGTTCCTTGGCTTCTCCATTTCCTATACTGTTCTTAACTTCCTATTCTCTACCTACCATTTATGCTACTTATTCCCTGTACCTTTTTCTCCATTCTCTCCTCCCCTTTCCTGCTGATAACCCTCCATGTGATCTCCATTTCTGTGATTCTGTTCCTGTTCTAGTTGTTTGCTTAGTTTTTGTTATTGTTTTTGTTTAGGTTCCATTGCTCATAGTTGTGAGTTTGTTGTCATTTTACTGTTTATATTTTTGATCTTCTTTTTCTTAGATAAGTCCCTTTAACACTTCATATAAGGGGTTGGTGATGATGAACTTTAAGTTTACTTTATCTGGGAAGCACTTTATCTGCCCTTCCATTCTAAACGATGGCTTTGCTAGATAGAGTAATCTTGGATGTAGGTCCTTGCCTTTCATGACTTCAATTACTTCTTTCCAGCCCCTTCTTGTCTGTAAGGTTTCTTTTGAGAAATCAGCTGATAGTCTCATGGGCACTCCTTTGTAGGTAACTGTCTCCTTTTTTCTTGCTGCTTTTAAGATTTTCTCCTTACCTTTAATCTTGGGTAATGTAATTATGATGTGCCTTGGTGTATGCTTCTTTGGGTCCAACTTCTTTGGGACTCTCTGGGCTTCCTGGACTTCCTGGAAGTCTATTTCCTTCACCTAATTGGGGAAGTTCTCTTTCATTATTTTTCAAATAAATTTTCCATTTCTTTCTGTTCATCTTTTCCTCTGGCACTCCTATGATTTGGATGTTGGAATGTTTAAAGTTGTCTCAGAAGTTCCTAAGTCTATCCTTATTTTTTTTTTTTTTTTGAATTCTTGTTTCTTCATTCTGTTCTGGTTGAATGTCTATTTCTTCCTTCTGCTCCAAACCATTTAGTCCCATCACTGTTGGTTCCCTGTACCTTTTCCTTTAGTTCACTTTTCATAGCCTTCACTTTTTCCTCTATTTTGTGACCATACTCAACCATTTCTGTGAGCATCCTGATTACCAGTGTTTTGAACTCTGGATCTGATAGGGAAGCTGTCTCTTCATCACTTAGTTCTATTTTTGGAGCTTCGATCTGTTCTTTCATTTGAGCCATATATATATATATTTTGTCTTGGCACACCTATGACATTGTAAGTGGTGGAGCCTTAGGTATTTACCAGGGTGGGGCAACCCATGTTGCTGCATTGTGGTGCTGTATATGTGGGAGGGGACTGAGAGGGAACAGTGCTGCTTGCTCGGCTGTCTCCCCCCACTTTCAGTCACTTCCCCTGCTACCCACAAGTGAATTGAGCCCTTATGGTGCTGATTCCTGGGTGGATGGGTTTGTGTACATTCTAGTACCCTGTAGGTCTCTCCATAAACTCTCCTGTGAGGCTGGGAGTTTCTCCCACTGCCTCAACCCCCACAGGTTTTTTCAGTTAGAGGTTTTGAGGCTTTATTTCCCCTCACTGGAACCCTGGGTTGCACTGTCTGTCTTGCTTCCCAGTTGTTGCTCCTGGTTTATCCTCATGCAAATGTGAGACCACCTAGTCTGGCAGCTGCCTCCTTGATGAAAATCCTCTCTGTTCCAGTTGCCCATCTCTGCCCCTCCTATCAGTCTGGATGAATGTTTCTTCTTTAATTCTCTGATTGTCAGACTTCCATACAGTTTGATTTTCTGGCAGTTCTGGTTTGTTTGTTTGTTTTTTTTAATTTGTTCTTTTGGTTGTGTGAGGAAGCAAAGTATATATACCTACACCTCCATCTTAGCTGCCAACCCTTTGCCCATTTTTTAAATTAAAGTGTTTGTGTTCTGGTGTTGAGCTGTATAAGTTTTTCATATATTTTGGAAATTAACTGCTTATCAGATGTAACATTGGTAAATATGTTCTCCAAATACAGTGGGTTTCCTTTTCAATTTTGTTAATGCTTTCTTTTGCTGTGCAGAAGCTTTTATGTTTGATGTAGTCCTATTCATTTATTTTTTCCTTTATTTCCCTTGCTATGAGAGGTGTCTGAGATTTTACTGTTTATGTTTTTTTCTACTACTCATCAGAGAGATGCAAATTAAAACCACAATGAGATATCACCTCACACCTACTAAAATGGCTATCATCAATAAATCAACAAACAAGTGCTTCCAAGGATGTGGGGGAAAAGGAACCCTAGTACACTATTGGTGGGAATGCAGACTAGTGCAGCCACTGTGGGACACAGTATGGTGCTTTCTTAAAAAATTTAAAATGGAACTGCCTTTGACCTAGCAATCCCATGTGTGGGAATACATCCTAAGAACCCCAAAACACCAATTTGTTTTTTTTTAATTTGTTTTTTTTAAGATTTTATTTATTTATTTTCAGAGAGAGAGGGGAAGGGAGGGAGACATAGAGGGAGAGAAACAGCAATGTATGGTTGCCTCTCACATGGTCCTCCTCAGTGGGGACCTGGCCCGCAACCCAGGCATGTGCCCCGACTGGGAATCGAACCAGGACCCTCTGGTTCCCAGCCCGCACTCAATTCACTGAGCTACACCAGCCGGGCCCAAAACACCAATTTGAAAGACAGTATGTACCCCTATGTTCCATAGCAGTGTTATTTACAATAGCCAAGACCTGGAAACAGCCCAAGCGCCCATCAGTAGTGGATAACAAAGTTGTGGTACATTTACACAATGGAATACTATGTGGTCATAAAAAAGAAGGGAATTTTACCTTTTGAGACAGCATGGATGCACCTGGGGATTATTATGCTAAGTGAGATAAACCAGTCAGAGAAAGACAAATACCACATGATCTCACTTATATATGGCATCTAATGAACAAAATAAACTGATGAACAAAATAGAAACAGTCCTGAACAGATTGACACTTGTCAGAGGGGAGAGGTATTGTGGGACTGGATGAGAGAAGATGAAGGGATTAGCCAAATAATTTATATGGATAACCTATAGACACAGACAACAGTGTGGTGATGGCCAGAGGGAAGGGGGCCGCGGGCTGGGTGGAGGTGAGAAAAAGGGAAAATGGGGACATCTGTAATAGTGTCAACAATAAAAATGAAAAAATGAATCATAAAAAGATTGTTGGATGGTTTATTGTCCTTTTGAAAGAGTCTGTGTTATACCACTTTTGATCTTTCTGATGTCTGAAGAAAGGGTCTTAACATTCCACCCCAGATTTGACCCTTGCCTTGAGGTCCTTTCTTACATTGAGAATCTTTTGCTAGGAGATATTGAACATAGGAAATGATTTTATTTTTGAACCCAAAATATCTTGCCTTATTTATAATTCCTCTAAATCCTACTTGAAAACTGAGCAGTTCACTTTCTAGTTCATTTGAGACTTTTTTCTGTAGGTTTGGGATGAAGCCAGATGCCACCACCTTCAGTGGCCTGTCAAGAAACAACCTTAGCCAGATGACTGAGTTCTTAGGTGTATTTCTCATTATCCACATTAGTGAAGAGGACAGTTTTGCTACATTTCATGCCACTACAAACCATGGTCTCCTTTCAACCAGCTTTTAATGACATTTTCCTTACTCTCCAGTAAGCTCTTACCTACCCACAGCCTCCTTGAGGCACTTTAAACTTTCACTAACACTCTGCTTGATGCCCTTTGGACTTTTACTAAAAGTCTCCTCAAGGTTTTTCAAGTTTCCACTTTTCATTCAGTCATTAAGCCTATACCACTTTTTAAATGGAAATTTCCCACTGCCAGGTACAAAATTTGTGTTCTGGTAGTTTTGCTGCATAAAAAATTACCCTGGAACTTAGAGGCTTAAACCAGTCATTTGAGCAAAAAGGAAAAAGGACTCATGGACATGGACAAAAGTATGCAGATTGCTGGGGGGAGAGGGAGTACTAAATGGTAATGGAAAAAATACAGTAAAGATTAAATAAAAATAAATAAAATATAAGAAGAGGTTAATAAAAATAACATATGTAATGAACTTCCATAAGTCAATAACAATAAAATCCAATTAAAAATGAACAAAGGATTTGAATAGACAATTCTCCAAAGAAGATATATAAATGGCCAATAAGCATATGAAAAGATACTCAGCATTTCTACTCATAAGAGAAATGCAAATCAAACCTGCAATGAAATACTACCTCACACCTATGAGGAAGGATACTGTTAAAAAAAAAACCCAGAAAATAATAAGTGCTGGTGAGGATGTGGTGAGATTAGAACTCTCTACACTGGTGGTGGAAATGTAAAATTGCATGGCCACTATGAAAAAGTTTCCTCAACAAATTAAAAATGGAATTTCCAGATTATCTAGCAATTCCACTACAGAACATATATCTCAAAGAATTTAAAGCATGATCTTGAAGAGATATTTGCATGCCCGTGTTTATCACAGCATTATTCACAATGTCCAAGAGGTAGAAGCAATCCAAATATCTATATACAGATGAATGGGATAAAGAAAATGTGGAATATATATACAATGGGATATTATCCATCTTTAAAAAATAAGGAAATTTTGACACATGTTACATGGATAAACCTCAAGGACATTATGTTAAGTGAAATTACCCAATCACAAACGGACAAATCCTGGATGATTGCACTCATATGAAGTACCTACAGTCATCAAAAATCAAGAAAGCAGAAAGGTGGTTGCCAAGCACTTGGCAGAGGGGGAATAAGTGTTTAATGGGTATAGTTACAGTTTTTCAATATGAAAAAGTGCTACAAATGTGTTGCACAACAATATAAAATGTATGCTTAAGAAAGGTTAAGATGGTAAACTTAATGTTATATTTTTGCTGTAATAAAAAACTGAGCTATTTAAGTTTCCTCATGATCTGTGAGTCAAGAATTCAGGCAGGACCCAGCTGGGGCTTCTCACGAGATTGCAGTCAGATGTTGGGAGTTGCTATAGTGATTTAAAGGCTTAACTGGGCTGGCTGTACAAGATCACTTATTTACATGGCTGGCAGGTGATGCTGGCTGTTGGAAACTCAGCCAAGATGATTGATTAGAGAATCTGCTCAATGGCCTCCCCATGTGGCTTGACGTTCTTCACAGTATGGTGGTCTTTGGTCAACGAAAATTCTTAAATGGTGGCTCCAGATTCCAGTGTAAGTGTTTAAGGACACAAGATGAAAACTAGACTCTTTTTCTCATATGGAGCTTCAGCAGTCACGTATCATTACATCTGCCACAGACTTTGGGTTATACATGAGTTACAAGCCTGTCCATAAATCAAGAGGACAGGATAGAGACCCCACTTCTCTGGAAAGATTGTCCAAGAACATAAATATATATAAAATATAAATATACAATTTGTGGAAAAGTCTTAAAATAGATATAATACCTAATCTTTAAACACATAGTTCATGATAACTCCACCCCAAATACAAGATAGAATATTTCTCTAAAAATTGAGAGACAATGAGCTGTGCAGAAGATAATTCTCAGCTCAAGGGCCTGAACCAGTCTCTGTAGATATCCCAAGGACTAGACAGGGATTGACAAACTTTTTTCTACAAAGGGCCAGATTGTAAATATTTTAGGTTTTGTAGTGCATATGGTCTCTGTCACAACTCAGCTTTGCTGTTATACTATAAGAGCAGCTGTAGACAATACATAAAAAAATGAGCATTGCTGAGTTTCAATAAAGTTTGTTTATAAAAAGTCAGTGAGCCAAATTTGGCTCACAGGCCATAATTTGCTGACCCCTGGACTAGACCGTGGTTTGTCACTGAGCTCCAAACTAGCAAGGGAGAAGGCAGCACTCAGTGGTACACACCTAAAGGTGATGCTGATACTGACAAGTCTGGCCTTAGGTAAGACCCTTTCTCTACTGACCTCTGATGGTGGCTAATTGAGGGTTTGAAGCTATCCTGGATTTCCTTTGTGATCAAAGTACCAACTGGGACAGTTTACATAAAATTCAATTTACATAAAAATAAAATATCTTTTGAAACATTCAAAGATCTGGTGGCATAGATCCTCTGTTAAGGCACTGTGACTTTTCAGTCTTGTTTGGTGGACAGTAAAATCAGGCCTATCAACAGGTCCTTGAAGAATCTTCTAGGGCTGTGATAGTGGAGAGAATGGGTCAGAGTCAAATCCAGGGTCTTAGTTTTAAGGAAAAGTTTTTGTCAGATTATTAGGGTAGCTCCTCTCTCTCAAGAGATAGTCTGGTGGGACCAGAAAATTATCAGAACAGCAAATTTCAGTGGGGGTCAAATTAGAAACCCAACATTAAGATCTAGGGTGCAATAAAAGCTGGTAGGAAGATTAGGCTACCTCTTTATCAGAAGAACATCAGAGGATCAATGATCTCTGACTCAGGACCTAATTCATCATATATCCATTTATG